>PVKN010000653.1:0-68795 GCA_004027915.1 Capromys pilorides | reverse complement strand
GATCTTTCTAGAACTCTGCCCAGGCTTTCGTGTTTGTCTCTGGTTGTCACCTTGCAATACTCTGCAAGGACAGGAGCCTGACAGAACACAGGCCGGCGAGTTGGCTGCTGGTTTACACCCTCTTAACCTAACAAGGGACACTCAGCCCTGTCCTGTGACATCTTACGTCCTTAGGTAACAGTGATGCGTTAGGTGGGGTGACGTGGCCGCGACTGACACAGGACAGCTACTGTGCTGTGGACAGATGTTAATGCCTCTTTCACTAATAGCTTTGCTGGGATGAACTTACATGCAATGCATCTTACCTTTTTTTTGGTACTGGGAATTGAACTCAGTACCTTGTGCTTGCCAGGCAGGTTCTGTGGTGCACAGCCACCTCCCTGGCCCCAGTCCACCCACTTAAACTGCGTAGCATGGTGGTTCTGAGTGTATTCAGAGCTGCTCCACCACCGCTCCATGTAATGATCGTACTGCACACACAAACCCAAGCTGGGAACTGGGGTTTCCCCTGCACCCCTCCCCCAGCCCCCAGCCCTCTGCACACTGACACCGAAGCGAAGCACAGTGCCTGGCGCTGGTGACCAGCTCTTCACCGAGCACCTTTCCAAGGTCCCTGGGTGCGGTAGCGTGCTTCAGACCAGTGCTCCTCCTGAGTGCCAACGTGCCCCGCGGCATGGACGGGCTCAGCCGAGCCTGCCCACCCCTTGGGGGAGTGCATGCCTGTGGGAGAGCCCCACTTTTCGACTGTCACGAGTCATACAGTCTGAACATCATTTACGAAAATGTTTATGTATGCATGTTTTCATTTTCTTTTAATGAAATACAAATTGTATTTGGTAATTTGGTATAGGATCTCACTTGCACCTCAGACTCAGTGACCTTCCTGTTTTCAGACTGTCCCCCATCCCCCACTGGGATTACAGGTGTGTGCCACCACGCCCTGGACACAGTCACTGGCTCAGTGCACCTGGGGGCAGCGTCGGCGCAGCATGCGAGACCGGGGATCAAACCCCAGTTCCAGTGCTTGCATAGTGTCTTAGTTACTCTTCTCTCTTGCTGGGACAAATACTCAAGGCTCAAAATGAAGGAAGGAAAGGTTTAACACCTCACAGTTACTGGAGGTTTCAGTCCATACTCGGCTGGTTGCAAGGCAGACTGGCACATGGCAGAGGGCAGCCGTTCATGGCAACAATGGCAATAGGCCAACAATAGCTACCAGCCAACAACAGTAACAGAGAGAGAGAGAGAGAGAGAACAAGGGAGGGAGAGAGAATGTTTCTCTGTCTCTCTTACATTACATATTACATTTCAGGCTCTCTGCCTCAGGCCACGCCCATAATGCCAGCAGTTCTCAGACCCATAATCTCATCCTTGGATCACCCATAATCCCAGTGGGTCATGAGTAAGTCTCAAGCTCTAGAAGTCCCCATCCCGTGACTACATGAGGCTTTGGGGAGACAACTAGACAAATCAACCATCACACACAGGCAGGCGCTTAGTGCGCTGAGCTATCTTGCCGGCCCTGGCCATTGTCTTTTAGCATCATAGTGTTCTGGGGATTAGAATGCAGCCGCTGACCCGCATCAAACAGTCTGGCTTCACATACTGCTGTTCTCTGAGGAAGCTGCCGCCTGACACTGGTCACTGTGGAAGAGGGCCTGCCTACGTTCTCAGGGCGCAGGTGAAACACTGAGGAAGTACTGCCCAAACGAGCGCACCTCCAACTTCCGCTGCCGCCACAGCAGACGACAGGCAAGTGCTCCCTGCTCGGGCGCAGCCCAGCTCCGGTGCCCGCTCCTGTACTCAGCGCTTGCATTAACTTCTGGCTTTCTTTGTTCTGTGGCGGCAGAAGCTGATGTCACTTCTTCTGTGAGATACCCCGTGCTATCCTGGGCCACTCAAGTCTGTATTCCTAGGCCATGGCCGTTCGTATTTGGCTCAGGATGAAGGAATTTCTCATTTCCTTTAAGGCAGTTGTCACTTTTGGTTGCCAGGCGTCGTCACCGGCACCCTGCCTCCTCTGCAGAAAGAGACCAAACCCCCTAAGACTGAGACGTTCGGTTCGCCTCCCACCCACGTCACCAAGTCTCTGCCACTACCCCGCTGCGTCCCAGTGGCAGTCACCAACGCAGCTGTGTCGCATCCTCAGCTTCCACGTTCGGTTGGACTTTGCCAGGTCACAGAGGTGCGAGGGAAGGTTAGAATCCTGATGTTCCCCGGGGCGACACTGCTGGGCCCTGCCTTCAGGAAGAAGGTGCTGGCTTCTGGGGACCAGCAGTGCCCTAGCAGCTGTCTGTCAGACAGGCGCGGCACGGGGCGTCAGCGCAGGCAAGCCTCGGGCTGGGAGTGGAGCCACGGCTCTGCCCCAGCAGCCCGTTCAACGCAGACTGAGTCTACACTGGGAGAAACAGAGTCTTGTCCAGAGATCTGTCCAGACCTGCTTGGGACACCAGCAACTGGCTTCCTAATCATTTCATTTCTCAATTCTAAAGCTTACGTTTCTGTCTGCGATTCAATAGGACTTTGACAGGGTCTGGGTTTCCCTTGCGTCTCCAGCTCCTCTCTACGTTGTTCCACTTTAGGCACGCCTGCCTACGGCTGTATTTGTCATCTGACGGTGGAGCTCCCTGCGGGTCTACTCCAGCACTGTGCCTGCTGATTCTCACTCTTGGTCTGGGTGCTTGTGGATTACGTGCCTGGCATCACTGGGTCTTGGGGTCTTAGAAGGACAGCACCCTCTGGCACCTGCGTCTGTCAGACCACAAGCCCAGGGCTTGGAGATCTTTTACATGGCTTTCTCCAAATAGGAGGACCAGACCATGTAACCCTGAACTTGACTCACAGAAGCACGTCTGTGCTTACAAGCTCTCGAGGGGACGCCTGCCACAGGTGGAGCCCTGACTGGCACAGCCAGCTTCCCTGCTGTCCTCCGATGTCCCTCATGGTCTCCTCCAAGTTTTGGCCTCTGAGGATCCAGCTCTGTGTTAGGGTCTAGGGTCCTGCTCCATCCCCTGTGTGGGCCCCAGTCTTGTGTTAACTCTTACTTTACATCTTTGCTTCTGGTCCATAGGAACTTCCCTCACTTTGAGCTCTGATTTAAAAAAACGAAACAGCAGCAAACAAAAAAAGACAAAGCATCCGCCATCTAAGATTTTAATCTAAGATTTCCCAGCTCACATAATCTGCCACCCCTTTAGAAATGGTGACTAAAAATAAAATTCTGTAGTAATTGTGATGGCTTTCCACTGTCTTGAAATGTGGGGTCTGAGAATCATGAATTTTTTCCCCAATGGAAGGACCTAGAACTGCCCCACTGAAGTACATAACGTCAAGTCCTAATGCCCACAAGCTTAGATTGTGACTGGATTTGGAGACAGGTCCTTCGAAGAGGTAATGAAGCTACAGCAGGGCGGGCACTGCTCTAGTCGGACTTGTGTCCTTCCAAGAGGGAGAGACAGCAGGGATCCATGTGTGCAGACAAACAGCTACGTGGGGTCACTGTGAGAAGATGGACCTTCACGTGCCACACCACACAGAGGCTGGCGGGAGAGCCCAGACCTGTAGCTCCTCAGGCTCGGGCTTCCAGCGCCCACAACCATGAGACAGCGCGGTCTGCTGTCACAGCTGCCCAGGCATGGCGTGCTTACTGCAGCCCCGGCAAATGCACATAAGTGCCCATTTAAAAATGACTCTGGCCTCTTTGCTACCTGGCAGATATAAATTTTTTAAGCTATAATTCACAGATGGGTTCTATAAACCAACTGAGAGTAAAAAGGGCAGCACCCCTAGCCACGGAGGAAACCGATAATGACCGCCAAGCTGACATCTGAAACCACTGTGTCTCAGGCGCTTGCTGAAGACTGCTCGTCCACCCCTCTGGTGGAGCAAGACCCCGTGTCAGGGCTAGTCACCCGGCCCGAGCGCTCACATTCAATCCAGCTGCTAAAAACAATTAACTCCATTAATCCCTCTCAGTATGCATGGTGATGAATGCAGCCATAAAAAGCGGCAACAATCATAATAACTCAGGGCTGCGACAGATTCATGGAACTTGCACTACTGCCAAAAAACATGACAGCCCGTATTTATTGTGACGTTGTATCAGTGTCTCTGAAAGTCTCCATTTGTAAAACTACAACGGCAGGATAATTTTCTCAGAAGTCTCTGCAGAATTATTTGCCAGGTATTTTCATGAGAAACACTGGAAAAAAAGAACTCGGATTTTTGTTGTGGTGGTCGTTCCTCCAACTTCACATTTAAGTAATCGCACGTTGCCTTTGGCAAGAGTGCTGCTGTGCAGTAGGGTAGGGCCGGGGTGCCAGGACGGGGCCTGACAGGTTTGAATCCCACCTCTGCCTGTGTGCTCGTGTGTGTGTGTGTGTGTGTGTGTGTGTGTGTGTGCGCGTGCGTATGTGTACACGTGCCCGAGCACACTGCTAGAGCTCGTCTCAGGCTCTCCCAGCAGTGCAGAAACGATGGTGTCCTGCTTCCCAGGGTAAGCAGAGGCCAAGAAAAGGCCTTCAGCGGGGTTGGGGGCCCACTGGCTGGTGTCAAGGGCAGGTCTTACCAATCGGAACTCAGGGCTAGCCACGCCTCACGCGGTGCTCAGATCCTTGGTACGTGATGTCTCTCTCCATTTTGGAGAGGACGGTACCAAGCCACGGGTAGCTGAGGAATGAGAGAGGCGTGTGGTATGTGCGCCTGCCGCAGTGTGGGCCACGTGGCCACCTGACTATCGCTAGGACTGCCTATACCCTTGAAGGCCTTGGTTATTCCAGCCAGCGCCTTGATGTTACCAGCTTTTTTGCGGGCCGTGGCATGGCCCTATGAGCTCGGTCTACACATCCTCACTGCTGCTGAGCCGAGTACTGCCCTGATGCCTCCATGTGTACTCCTCCTGCCCAGGGGCACAGGCCGCGCGTGGCACCCTGGGAGCTGCGGGGCTAGCCACGTGCTGGCCCTCCTGCCAACATGCAAGCTGGGTGGTGCTGTGGTACTGGACTGCGGTCCTGGCTACCATGGCACTTCCGGGATCCCTCGGAAGGCGAAGGACCACCAGTGATTGCTGGTCCACACTCCCTGCAGCACTGGGGTGTTGCTGATGCCCACCAGGGGCAGGGAAAACCTGTAGAGGACGGGTGGGCAGCGAGCTCTTCGCAGGGTTGCAGGAGGAGGGGCTGTTGAACACACGGCCCCAGAGCAAGGCCTCCAGGAACTGGAGCTGGTGACCAGCCAGTGCAGCTACCTGGTTCCCCTTGGGAAGAGCTATGGAGATGTTACTCCAAGTGATGCTAATCCCCTACTGGAGCTGAGGTCTGCTCTGCTGGGAAGAACAAAAGGACAGAAAGTCACCAGCACATCGTAAGTCAGGATTAAACCAAATGACCTCAGGCAGAGCCCAGCAGTGGCAGTGAGCAAGGGGAGATGGAACTGAATGTCGCCGTGTCCTGTGACATCAGGAGACTGGAACTTGCTGAGGGAATGGGACAATGGGCTATGGCCACTGAATTCAATGTTAATTACTAGGCGGTCCCGGGGCTGAGGTCCGGACCTTCCTTCCCACTTGGCTACATCCGGGCGGTTCTTTAAGGCAGGGTCTCACTAACTCACTCGACTGCCCGGGCTGGGCTGGAATCTGTGATCCTCTGGCCTCAGCTTGCAGGGAGCTGGGGCTACAGCCATCATCTATCTCCAGGCGGGTACTATGGACCAGGAGGGCCAGTGCGTGGCCCACTCAGGAGGGGGACACGGAGGGGAGACAGAGCCGTGACCACGCCACCATGCCTAGGTGTTGAGAGAGACAGTCTGGACAGAGGAGACAGGAGTCACTCATCTAGCCGACAGCCTCTCAAGGAGGCTGACATGAGGGTGGGGACCCTGTAAGGAGAAGTGGAGGAGGCCAGAGGCAGAGAGGAGGTTTGGGAAGCCTACGTGCTGATGTCCAATGGCACCATCCATCGTGGGGATCACAATCCAGCCCTGCCACCCTCCCCGGCTGGGCGGGGTGATGCCGGGCCTTGCCCATGTGCGCATCCTGGTGGACACAAGGGTTTCTGCTGACACCGAGTCCTGGACCTGCCCCACTAAGTGGCGAAGGGCAGCTGCCTGGCCGCTGCTGAAGCCACGGGGACCGACAGGTGTGTCCCAGAAGCCTGCAGCCAGCAAGGGCACAGCTGCTACCTGCGCCTCCAACCTCTGACCAGTTCCGAGGACGCCCACGTGGGGAACCTGCTGGGCAGGCCTGAGACGGGGAACTAAGATCAACAAAGCACAGGTCAGCCTTCCACTGCCAGCACGGGGCAGCCTGGAGCACCTGAAAACTTCCTGGGGAAAGAGAATTCAGGGAGGCTTGAATACGTCCTCAGTTCCTGCTTGATTAACACAACAGAACTGAATTATTCAGGTTATTAAAAATAGCAAAATGGCCTATTTCCCACTTCACTTTATCATGCTATTTTCATTTGACTCACGTCTGTGGGGGTTGCTGCCCACTTTTTGAAAAAAATTCACATAAAGTTAGCAAAACACAGTACCGTCCATGTATTGGGGGACTCCACTGGCACAGGGTTTGGGCTCCTTTTGGAAAAAATGGGGGTGAGCACACAACCAGCAAGAGTATCTAGCAGAAATTTCATCCACGCCACTGCCGAAGCTCAGAAACCCGCAGAAGTAACAGCATGGCCTTCGCTCCGCCTCCCTTCTGCCGTGGGATGTTACTACTGCTGCTACACAAAGCAGAAAGCCTCCACTGATTCTACTTGCTAATCTAGGTCTGCGGTGATTCTCATCACAGAAAATTTCGCCCCACCTCTCTGCACTTTGTAGTGGAGGTAGGGTCTCAAGTCCCAGACCTGGGTTGCTTCCACCGAGGTGCCTGTGGAACACAGCACAAAGAACACAGTACTCCTACCTGCAGGACACCTTCCCTCCCCACTAACCTGCCACCTCAGGAGGCGGCACCTGGTGAGGGATGGTGTCCTGTGCCGGGCTGCTCTGGTTCCTTCAGGCCAGTCCCTGGTCACTGGTTCCAAGTGCTCCCAACAGCCTGGCCGAGTTTAATGCGCCTGTGTTGTGGTACTGGGGATCAAATCCAGGGCCTCCACACTGGGTCTACCTCAGGCGCTACTGGGATAGGTTCTTGCCAAGTTGCCCAGGCTGGGCTTCCACTTGCAAGCCTCCTGCCCCAGCCTTCTGCGGCGTGGATTACAGCTGTGGGACTGGCACTGTCCTAGGTAACCTCACCTCAGAGAAAGGGTCAGGTTCCTGGAAGGCTGCAGACATGCTGCACAACTCAACAGTTCCTCTTTCACTGTTTTGCCAAACCGGAGGGGGCTCTGAGGCAGAGCCAGGGGCTCAGCTCAGCGTGCAGCAGCAAGAGAGAAGAGACGGCGCAGAAACCCACCCAGAGCTCCTGGCTGAGGGTCTGTGTGGGAAGCTTGGGGTAGAAAGGCAGGTGCGGACAGAGGGAGGAAAGTGTAAGAGGGAAGATGGGGTGCTGGGGGATAGGGGAGAGGGGGCGGGCCTGAGAGCAATAAAGAGAAACACGAAAGAACAGCAAGAGGATCACTGTAAAAGAATTTTATTGTTTCTGATTGAAGATTTAAGCTCAGGTCTGTCAAACAGTGTAGTCACTTAATGGAAGTGTTCCCTAAGTTTACAAGGTAGTTATTTCGATTGACGAGCTGTGCTCTTGGCTACCCTTGATGGTTACCCTTAAGAGCAGGCTGCATGTTGTGGTTTCACATTCACTCCACAGAAGAGTCTATTCTCTGACAATGCTAGACTGGACAAGAACACTGGGAGCTTTCTGAGGAAAATCTGTGCATGCAGGGGGCTCCGCAATGGAGGACGCATACAAGGGGGACTGGTGAGGGGGCAACCCTGCAGCCTACCAGGCACCCGTTCACCCAAGCTTCTGGGCCCAGGGCCACACCCTTCCTTCAACTCTGCTGAGTCTCACTGGCCTTGGAGAAGGCTGTTATAAAGACAGTGACCCCCAGGACTCCTTCTGAATTTGGGGTCCACAGGCCAGGGGACCTGGCTGGGTGTTACTAAATTTAACACGGGGACTCTGGGCTTTGATCCTGAAGAAAAGGAGTGTTGTAAGCAACAGAGCGAGAGTCATAGCTTTCCAGTAGCAAACAGCCCTGGACTCCCCAAGAGGAAGAGCTAGGTCCGACCTCCTGCGTCACCAAGGGGGAAACTGCCTCAAAAACCCGGAGGCTTGCAGTCTGGATGATTAGCACAAATCATCCGCCTCCTCTCCTCAGGCATAAATAAGCTCTTGCATTTGCAATTTAAAATTTTAGCTGCTCACGACTCAATCAGAATCCTGCAAAAAGTTTCTCTCAGGGAGTTAGCGCGGACAGCGTGCACTTCTGACCTTAAAAGGTTTCCATATGGTTATGTCTCTATATGCAATTTAATTATTGCTACCTAGACTTGGTCTCGTTCCAACAGAAACACATCAATGAGCTCCTCACCCAGGGAGCAGACAAAACTCCGCTGCTATAGGAAGGTCGATTATCCTGAAAGGAAATCCTTATGAGGGCGGGTATGCCTTTGCTTTCTGTTTGCTGCTGGGGACTCTACCACTCGCTAAATTATACCCCAGCCTGTTTTGTTTTGTTTAATCCAATGCAACACAAAAGCTCCCCAACCCTTCCCACTGCTCCAAACTCTGCCTTTCAAACCAGTTGGGCGTGGTTCCGCCCCACGGTTACTTCTACTGCTGTTGAGAAACAAGGTATTTCGGTCTTGGAATGTATCCTATTTAAAGAAAGGTTCTGATTCCAGGGTGAGGGAGGTAATTTGCGCCCTATGGGAGGAGGAAAGACGGAGACAGAAGTCTGAGATCACACGAATCTTTACTAGGAGAAAATGGCACATGTCACGTTCCTTTACGCTTCCACTACCAGAAGACCGAGTTCTAGGGCCAACACGTGTAAAGAAGGCCCCCAAAGACCCCCGCACACTGGTGGGACTAGGCTTCGGGGACGCAAGGCCTTTGATCCACTCACTACTGTCCCGCCACGACCAACTGGCCTCCGAAGATCAGTAGAAAATGGAAATCGAGCGGCACGGGGTTGCATGTGAACGCCAGTCGGCTTGGATTCCTATTTTCCAAAGAAAAATGGCCTTCTGAGCCTAACTTCCTTGTCTCAGGAGTTTAGATTTTTTTTTTAAAGAATGTTTGAAAAAGAGCTGGCCAGAACGAGATGGGCCAGTGAGTTCTACTACATCAGCAATCTTAAGACTCATTTCCGCTCCTTGGGCTGTTTCGTAAAGATGCGCTCCTCGTAAGAAAATCACTGTCTTTTTTATTTTTCTTTTCAAAGCATCTGCGAATTCCTATTGAGTAACCACCAGTAAACTGTTTTCAGGCCGTGCACTGCATCTGTGCGGGCGCTCCTGGCCGCGCGCTCGGGGTGCGCAGCGCGGACGGGCGGGGGTTCGGGGCTGCACTCGCCGAGCGCACCTGGGCGCCCGCGCACGCGCACCGGGGCGCGCGGACCCCGACCCGCACCCGGGCCCACCCTGCCCGGAGCCCAGAGAAAGTGGAAACGAGTCAGTACCGGCGGGCGGGTGTCCAGCTTTGGTCTCTATTTTCCCTTCGGGAGGCGAAGACATGGTGACACCGGGGTGCGGAGGGGCCGGGGCGGGCCGGGCGACGGCTGCGCGGCAGGAGCTCGCGGGCGAGCGCGAGGGTGAGGGAGCACGGGAGGCGCGCGCCGCGCGGAGACAACTCGCGCCCCGAGCGAGGGCGTGGCCTCCTGGCGCCGACGTGGCGCGCCCTGCCGCCCACGCAGTGCGCGCTGACGTCACCGCGCCGTCCCCCGGGCGGGCGCCGTACGGAGCATGCGTACGGGGCTGTGCCACGTAGGGAGTTGTGGCGACGGCTCCGCCTTCCGGAGAGCGCGGGTGGTGCGCCGGGGGTTCCGAGGAGCTGCGGTCGGGCTGGCGGGAGGCGGGGAGTGTCTGAGGAAGTTAGAGAGCGCCCTCAGGGCGCGAGGGTGGGTGCTTCTCTAGGAAATGGCCCCCTCGGTAGGCGGGGAGGGCGGTGGGGCGACGCGCACGGTCCCCGGGAAGCTAGGGGAACCTGTCCACAAAGCGGCCGCCGCGAAGTGCCCGCCCCGGCGCCCTGGGCGGTGCGGCTGCCGAGGGGCGGCGCGGCAGGGCGGAGGGATGTGCTAGGACGGGCAGGCGCAGGGAGCCCCGCCGGGTCGCGCCTCTGCTCCGGGTCGCGGCCCTCGCCTTCCCGGCGTCTGGCAACCGCGGCACCATCCGACATTCAGACGGGTTTCACCCCTCGGAAGACAGACGCCGCCGTGGCTCCCGGCTGGACAGCCACCTTTGGTACCGGAGGTGATCGGAGGGCTCGGAAACCTCCTCCGTGCCCATCCCGGTCCAGCCTGCCCGGGTGTCCTCCAGACCCCTCCCTGGTCGCCGGCCAGCGCCGGCCAAGTCCGTGGTCCAGGTTTCATGACCAAACCAGTGGGGGTTGTTCACACGCTCTTCTGTGTGACCTGGCCAGCAGCGCCCGAGGCCACTGACCCGGCTGCTCCTCTTCAGCTCCAAGGATGTCATCGAATTCTCGGGCCATCAGGGCTGTTTACTCCGTTGGCTTGGCTGGCTTCTCTTCCAAAGTCTCTAAATATTTATCCCAAGATTCAGCAGTCTCCCTCTTCCCTAGACTTTGCTAGGACGGTATCTTAGGTTTCTGGCGCTGTGAGATTGTCTGCCAGTGGGTAATTTATAAAGGACCAGGAGTAGTCGGCTCAGGGTTCTGGAGACTAGGAGCATGATGCTGGTGTCTGGCTTGAGCCCTGGTGCTGTGTCATCCTGCTGTAGGCTGCGGGGTTGAGTAGAAATGTTACAGGCAATCAGATAAAGGTGGGCCCTGGAAGGAGCCAGTGTGCAAGACAGGGAAACCTGTCACTGTAGGAGAGACAGTCGCTTCTGCTGCAGGCCAGACCTCAAGACCAGAGATGAAACAAATAAACCCACACACCTCCCTAGGGATGGGCATCAGGGATTGATATTCTCAACAGGTCACCATTTCCTGGAGAGAGCCAGAAGAGTCATCCAATTCACTACAGGGAAAGCTCGTTTTGGATTCGTGCCACTAGCTACATGACTTGCTTCCACATTTGATCCCAATTTAATCAATTTTACTTGAGCAATTATGCTTGTAATCTTATTGGTTGACCATAGTTTTGTCCCACCTCATGCCCACCTTGCAAGTTCTCATGTTCCGGCCTTGGACCTACCTCACCTCATGGATCGCTCTGTAAATATCCTTGGAAAGGGCAAGTTCCTTGGCATCTTATTCTGAGCGCATGCTCTCTCTCTCTCCCTCTCTCTCTCTGTCTTGTTTTCTTTCCCCCAATAAATACATCCTGCTCTTAACCTCTGTTGTTCCTAAAATTCACTCTTTGATTTTAGAGAATAGGAGCTCACTCCCATTTTTTAGGCTGGGAGTTTCTTTCCCGATATCAATCCCAAGTTACAAGGCAGGAAGACACGAAGAGAACAAGGTAGCAGAAGAGAGTTGAACTTTGCTTTTGTTTTCCATTCATGAAGGTCATAACCTGATCACCTCATTAGAACCCCAGCTCCCAGTGCTCTTGCGCTGGGCATTTGGTCTTCCACCCATGAACCTGGAGGGATATACTCCTCAGGGCATAACAGTGGGCCACACGGAGGCCCCGTGAGTTTAATCCATTTGCTTGCAAAGGCTGGGTGTGCAAACCTGTTTATCCGTGGTCTCTCCATGGAGTTCCAAGCTCCTATGTCCCACTTTTATATGTATGGATAGCTTCAAGTGAGTGCTACCCAAATCTCTGCACCCCACAGGGTGCATACAGAAGTGCGCATACTGCCAGTGTGCATTGGTCTTGCACCTCATCCACATGTTTCTGTGTCACTAACAGTAATGACAAAGTTTTCATTGTCTTGCCCCACACAACAGTTTACAGACCAGGGACCAGCAGTTTAAAAGAAAATCTTGGAATGGATAGTGCTGCACTCCCCCCACCTACCCCTCTCTTGGCTGGATGATGAACATGAATCCTGCATTAAAATAAGCCTGCTGCCCCCAAGACACACCCCAGCCCTGGAGTGTCCTTTTAAGGACCCTACGTTACTAACGCACGCACTTGCTGGAACACGGTGAAAAAGTCTGAAGGTAATGGTTTGGATTTTTAGTTCAAAAAGCTTTGAAGTCCTTAAGCAGTGCAGATACTTAATATTATGCACATGTTTCCCTTCTATGTATGTGCCATATGGCTAAAAACCGGTATACCAAGTCTAAACAGTTTCTAAGAAACATAAACATTGTAGGTTGCTAGAAAACATTGTATCACAATTTATAATTGCAACATTTTTTTTTCCTTTGCAGCGGTGTAGCAAAGAACATTGTTAGCAAATGCTGGGATATACCAAGGGGCTTTTTGAAAAAGGAGTCCAGCCACTCAGATTCTGGTGGTCCCAGACGCCACTGAACTGGCTGGACCTGTGAGATATCTTTGCCCATGACCCGTTTCCCAGTACACTTAAAGTGGAGAAGTCTTTTTTGTTTTATGTCTATGTTCCCAATCTGCCCTGTGTGATATGGCCTCACTTGCTTGAGATGCCTGCAGCTCACTTCCTGGTTCTTCATTCAGGCCGCCATCTTGGTCACTGTGTTTCTCTTTGACCCACTTTTCCCCCAAAGTCATGGGACCTGCCCTGCCCTATGGAAAAACCTACAGTTCTGATTCTCTTGTTCTTGCCTGTAAAAGCCTATAAAAACTCAAGACCACCAGAGGGCAGGGCCTTGCTTTGTTGGTGGCAGCTAGCTGCTGTAAAATAAAGGTGCTCATTGCCTCTGAATCCTGGATGTTGGTTTGGGGTTGCTGCTTGCTGCGGCACACTTACTGGGACAGCCCAATGTGACAACATGTCGGGTTTCGCATGTTCACATCAGAACCCCGGTTTCACCCATCTACCTCCAAATAGCTTCCCTCATAGGATAGAAGCCAATCTACAGTGTGGAATAATCCTCCTACTCAATAGCATTCCTGCAGAAGGAAATACTGTTAAGGAAGTAAAAAGCTTTTTAAAAAGCACGTATATACAGTATTTTCTTTTCCAGTTAGTATATGTTTGCAGAATGTAATGGTTACATTCATTGGGGTTATTGTGTGTACATAAGACACCTCAGTTCTTTTTTGTTCCCTTTCCCACCCTTTGCTTTCAGCTGCATTTTTCCCCTGCATTTTTTCTCTCCACTTCTCTCCACCACTACCAACATTATCTTATTTTATTCTGTATATTTTGAATTTTTATATAAGAGAAAACATGCAACATGTAAGCTTGGGTGTCTGGTGTACTTCACGTAACAGTATGGTCTCAAGGTGCTTCCATTTTCCCACAAATGCCTCAAGTTGATTCTTCCTTGTAGGCCAGAAGTAAGCACTCCGTTGTACATAGTGGCACTTTTCTTCATCCACTCATCTGTGAAAGGATACGTGGGCCCCTTCCAAGGTTTAGTTATTGTGAGTTGTGTTGCTATAAACATGGGCATGCATGTGTCACTGTGATAGGATTAAATCTCTTGAGATGATACCTAGAAGAATAGCTTGGTTGGATGGAATTTGTATTGTTAGCTCTTTGAGAAATCATCATATTGATTTCTGTAATAGTTGTACTAATTTATCTTCCTATCACTAGAGAAGGAGGGCCCCTTTATTCTCTTCAGCCTCATAAGAATTTGTTGTTACCCGATTTCTTGATATTCTTTCTGACATAAAATGGAATCTCAGTGTTGTTTTAATTTGCATTTCTTTAATGGCCAGAGATGTTGAACATTTTTTATGTATTCATTGGCCATTTCTATTTCTTTCTCTGAGAAGTATCTGTTCATTTAAGCTGCTTATTTTTGATCGCTTTTTTTTTAATGTTAGGGGATGTCTCATTTTACTGAGTTCTTTTTGTGTTCTAGATATCAATCCATTGTCTGAGGAATAGCTGGTAAAAAGGTTTTCTTGTTTTTCTATTTTGTAGGTTGTCCCTGCACTCTTCTCTCTCTTTTGCTGTACAGAAGTTTTTAATTTGATATGATCCCATTTGTGGATTCCTGCTATTATTTCTTGTGCAACTGAGATTCATCCAGAAAGTCCTTGCCTACGCGGATGTCTTCAAGAATTTTATCTATTTAATCTTTCAGCAGATGAAAAGTTTCTATTTTACCATTTTGCTGTTTCATCCATTTCTATTTTAGTTTAATACATGGTAAGAAATATGAGTCATGATTCCATGTTCTGCAGATTTATAGCTAGTTTTCCCAGCACCATTTGTTGAAGAGACTGGCTTTCCTACAGTTTAAGTTTTTGGCCCTTTTGTCAAAGACCATGCAGCAAATTGTGCTAAGAGTTTGTTCTGAATTCTCTATGCTGTTCATGGTTCACATGTCCTTTCTTGTTCTCCTCCCCCTCTCTTCCCCCTCCCCCTTCCCCTCCCCCTGCTGTTCCTCCTGTTTTTAGTGACTGTAGCTTTGAAGTCTGGCACTGTGATTCCTCAGGGCTTGTTCTTGTTGCCAGGACACCTTTTGCCATTGAAGCATCTTCCAGTTCCATATGTCTTTACAAACTGTTTTCTCTAGTCCTGAGAGGAATGATGTTGACAGTTTGAATAGGATTGTGTTACATCTATATTTATTTATTCATTTATGTGGTATAGACTCTTGCTGTCTAGCTCAGACTCCTAGTGATCCCTCTGTCAGCCTCCTCAGTGCTGGGACTTCAGGCGTGCACTACCATGCCTGTTGGGTGGCTGGCATAGTTAGCCCAAGGTTCTGGGCCAGCACAGCGCGTGGTACTGGGAATCAGACCTGGGCCTTGCACTTTCCAGGCAGGTGCCTAGGCTCCTGAGCTATCTCCCAGCCCCTTTAGTTTTGAAAACATGGGCATTTTAACCATATTGGTTCTATCTATCTAAAAACGGGATGTCTTTCCAATCAGTATCCTTTTACAGAGTTTGCGGTTTTCAGTGCAGCAGACTTTTCTTTGGTTAGGCCCTAGGCATTTCGTTTTCTTGATGCTACTGAGGAAGATATTGTTTCTCTAATCTCCCTTGATGAATACCCTATTGGTGTGTGGGTATGTGTGCTGACTTTGTATTCTGCTACACTACTGAAGCTAGTCATTATTGCTAGGCATCTTTTGGTGTTTTCGTTGGTTGGTTGGTTTTGTTTTCTATGTGGATCATGTCATCTTCCCATAATGACTGTTTTACATCCTCCTTTCCAATACATATTTATTTCTCTTGCCTGATTGCTCTGGCTAATGTCTCAAGCACTGTGCTGGACACTAGTGGTGATAGTGAACCTCCTCCCTTGTTTCTGATTTTAGAAGGAAAGGTTTCAGGCCCGGCTCCGTGGTACCCACCCGCAGCCTGGCACCTTGAGTGGCCTGAAGCCTGAGAAAGAGCCTGGCGAGGGCTCCAGGACGAGCCCTGGTGGCCACGGGATCAGCTCCAGAGGAAGAGGGATCCAGCTCAGGGCTTTGCGCTTGCCAGGAAGGCGCTTGTGCCACTGAGCTGTCTCCCTGGCCATGGCTTCTTATTTTTCCTCTCTTTAAAATGAACTGAAGTCCTTCTACAGCTATGTGCTTTTTTATGAGTATGTTTACAAGAGCTTATCAGCCCCACCATGTTGGGAGCTAGGATTTCAACAAATTCAAATTAACAAGCATTGGAAAGGAAAACAGATCCTTTCTGCAGTGGATGCCATCATTGCCCTTGGATGCTAAGGTTACTGGAAGAACCTTGAATGCTCAAGGACTTTCCAACCCTGCTGCTCCTCATCTTCAGTCCTCTTCAGACCACTTCAGCATTGGGATCGCCAGGGACCTGATGTACTAGAGCACACGTACCCAGGAGTGTGTGTACCCTTCTGATGCCACTCCTGCACAGGACTCCATTCTGGGGTCCAACGTTGACAAAGTTAGGACTGACCACTGCTGAAAGGACAAGGCACTGGCTTTATGGCACTGCTCATGGAAGCCAGTTGGTGCTGCAACGTGGAAGGCTCACGGCACAACTTGATCCATGGGACGTGTTCACGAAATCGCATCTGAGCTTCCATAGCCATCAAATGTTCCCGATGTCCTTCCCATTACTTCTGGTATTCACTGCAATAGACTCTCATTGCTTGGATTGTGATGCATAATTGTAAATTGTGGAGAAACAGAAAGCTTTTTTTTTTTTTTTAAGGGAACACTTTCAGCTTTACCCAAACTAATATGATATTATCTGTTGGTTTTTCATAAATGATTTTTTTTTTTTATCAGATTGAGGTAATATCCTTCTACATCTATATTCTTCAGATTTTTTTTTAAGAGTCATGAGTAGATGGTAGATTTTGTTAAAGGCTTTTTCTGCATCAACTGAGATGATGACGTGATTTTTGTCGCTCTGTGTGTTTATGTGATATGTTACATTGATTGACTTACATAGGATGAATCATCCCTGCATCCCTGAAGGGAACCCCACTTGGTTATGATAGTTATTCTCTTTGCTGATTTGTTGCATTCTGTTTACCAGTATTTTGTTAAGGAGTTTTTCTGCCAATATTTAGTAGAGAGTTTGTCCTGTAATTCTCTTTTTTGGTGGGGTCTATCTCTGCTATCGAAGCAATGTAATATATTTATCTAGATGACTTTGGCAGCATGTATTCCTTTCTTATTTAATTAAAATGTCTGAGAGGTATTTTTTTAACTTTTTTTTTTTTAGGACAGGGTCTACCGAGTCTCACTACATAGATTTGACTCATAATGATCTGTTCCTGTTCAGCCTCACAAGAGTTGGGATTACAGACGCGTGCCACCACACTCAGTCTCAATTGCCGTCTCTGGGACAGCATGCTGGAGACTGAACCTTGGCCAGTGCATCTGCCTAAGGAGGTGCTTTAATCTGTTGAGCTATTTGGCTGGCCCTGAGGAGTATTTTTGTCAGGTCTTCAGAAAAGTTCTTGTAAAATTCAGGAGTAAATCCATCAAAATCTAGGCTTTTCTTAGTTGACTTTTTTAAAATTACATCTTCAGTCACATGGCCTGATATTACATTATTCAAGGTTGTTGTCTTTTTAGTCCAGCTTTGGTATTCATATAAGTCTAGTAATCTGGTTCTTGTGCATTTTGTTATTAGAGTGCAGGTCCTCAAAGGGATTATTAATAATAATCTCTTGGATTTCAGCAAAATCTGTTGTGATTTCATCTTTTTCCTTTCTAATTGCCTTGATTTGGGTATGTTCTTTCTTGTTTTGGAGATTAACTAGGGGCTTTTCTATAATGTTTATCTCACAGAGTTGGTACTTCAAATCATTGCTTCTTTTTATTGTTTTAATTTCAACTTCATTAATTTCTGTTCTGATCTTCATGAATTCCGTTGTGCTAGTTTTTGTTTTGGAATGTTCCTGCTTTTCTAGAACCACAGGATACATCATTAGGTAATTTGTTTAGACTATCTGTTTTAGTACTTTGGTATTCACAGCTATGGACTCCCCGCTGAGGCTGCTTTCTTTGCATCCCATAAATTCTGACATGTACTCGTGTTATCATTTGATTCTAGAAACTACTTTCTTCCTTGATTTTCTTTTGCAATCCATTGATTATTCAAAAGGGTATTATTTAATTTTCATGTGTTTATGTACTTTTTGTGGGTTTTCTCATTGGACTCAAGTTTGATAATATGTATGGGATAATTCTGATTCTTTTGAATTTACATAAGGATGCTTTATGGGCTAGAGCATTTTTGAGAAAGTTTCATGTGTTGTTTATAAGAATGTCTTTTCTATTGTTGGAGTACTCCTTAGGCATCTATTATAAAGCAAGTACATTTGTTTGAAGGTTTGCTTCAAATCTGATATTTCTTTGTTGATATTTCTTATAGTTGATTTGTGTTGTGACAGTGGCATACTGAGATTCCTCCCTATAATTGTCTCAGTGTTTATCTGATTTTTTATGTCCAGAATTATGTGTCTTATGAGGTTGGGTGCCCTCGTGCTTGGTGCATACATGTTTATCATTGTTATCTCTTCCTGTTGAATTGTTCCCTTAACCAATGTGTAGCAACTTTGCTTCCCTTGATCAATTTTGGCTTGAAATCACTTTGTCTGAATTTAAGAAAGCTGCTCCTGCTTTTTTCCAGATTCCTGTTGTGTGAATATTGTGTTCTATCCTTTGCTTTTCTGTGTGTTCCTTTTTAGATTAAAAGTGTTTCATGTACATTGCACACAGTTGCCTTTTGTTTCTCGGTTCACTCAGAGGATCTGCACCTTTAGACTGGGGAGTTGAGCCATTCACATGAAGAGTCATGCCTGAAAGAGGCAAATTTATTCCTGCCATTATACTAAAGATGTAGATTTATTCCTGTCACTGTATTATCTTCCTGTTACTAATTCTGTTTTTTCTGCCTTCTCCATAACTGCTCATTCTGCCTTATATATTCATTCTATTAGAGTTTGAGGGATTGTTTGCTTTATTTTCTCTTTCTAGGGTATCCTTGAGAATTTTTTATAATGTTGCTTATAGTTGCAAGAACTCATGAAGTTCTTGAGGTGTCCTTTGTCATAGAAAGATGTTATCTCTCCATAAATTTGGAAGGAAAGTTTTGCAAGTTTGGATTGGAAGCTGCTATGTTTTAGGGCTTCAAACACTTCACTCCAAGCTCCCCTGGTCTTTACGGTTTATCCTGAGAAGTCTGCTGCAATTACAATTAGTCTGCCTTCATAGGTGATTCACTGCATTTCTCTGACAGTTGTAAGATTCCATGCCTGTGTTGGACTTACTGCATTTTGACTGTAATGTGATGCGGGGAGATTTTCTTTGGAACGGAGCTTTTAAGCAATCTATGCCTCACCAGTGTGTTTAGTGCTGTTCCAATATTTGGCAAGCTTTCTGTTAGGATTTCTGTAAGTGTCTTTTTAAAACGCCATTTGTGTTGTCTTGTGATGCTCAGCTTATTCCAGGTAATCTTACTCTTCCTGTCATCCACTAGCAGTTGTGGGATCCTCTTCATGTTCTCTTGTTTTTAACGTGTCTGAGTAACTATCTTGGAAAGCATCCCTGCGTGCTAATAATGCTGATGTTCTGTCCTCACCTTAGTCACTCCTGCTGCGCGGACTTTCAATGTAACGTTTGTTCCAGATTTCCATTTGTGGACTCTAGTTCTTTGCTACACTGGTCGTTCATGTTTTGTATCCTTTCATATATTTCAGCTAGCTTTTTGTTAGCATCTTCTGTAAGCTTCCTGATTGGTGGATTACCTCCATTATCTGATTAGTTATATTTTCTGTGAGCCTGCTGAGCACCTCACTGACCTATTTTTTATAATCTCCTGTTACTTTAAATAACTCAGCTGCGTGTTTTTGCTTTCTTCCCCCTCAGTACCACACGGATCGGTTTTGTGGAGTCAGGAGTTTTGTAACGCATTTGGCTGTCTTGTCTTCTCATATTTCTGCTGGTGTCGTTGTTTCATGAATAGCTATGCAGTCATTGGTGGTGGGAAGACTTGGCTGCTACTGTAGAGACCTCATTAGTCACCTCTTCGTGGTGCTGGGGGCTGTCTTCCTTCCTTGGTTGGCCTTGTTGCAGTAAGATGTTGAGTGTACATGGCAGAGCACAAACACCCCCTTCAAGGTCTGTGATCCCTCTTCAGGTCTCCTGGTGGACCCCGTCTCTTCAGGGCTCCATGACCTCCCAACAGTACCAAGCCTGGCACCAAGCCTTTACCACGTGAGCCTTTGGGATGTCTGAGGTCCAATCCATTGTACCTGTGTCTGGGTTGTTGTGGGAATTCAACTCTGTGTCCTCTCATTTGTTATTTTCCACAGCATCCTGAGACAAGAGGACTTCTCTGCCCTTCATGAGGGAGAAACAGCCTCTGCCGGGCCCCATGGGATTGGTGACCAGGTGGGAAGGCCAGAGAGAACCTAGCCTGGGTCACTGTGCCGATTCCATGTCTGAAAGTGCTTCACAGCCACCCTGTACTAGAGAGTGCAGTGTGACTTCTCCCATGGTATTTGTCATCACCTTCCATGAAATACAGGAATTATCGATTGGTACAGTAAAATAACTCCGTTATCAACTGAGTCAATACACTGCTTACTTATTCTAGCCTAACTCTTACTTTTTGTCTCCTTCTGCTGTCATCTGAGGGGTGAGAATGTTTATATTCCTATCCATGACAGAATTTCTTCTCCATTGTTGATTTTTTCCATAAAGAGAAAGAAGCTTTCATTTGTGACTTCATTTTGTAACACCCAGGATATTTCTTCATATTACACTATATAGGTTTTAAGTAATATTATCGTAAAGATAACAAATTTGACACACACATACAGTATTTAAAAGGGTACACATGCACCAAATCCAGAATGGTGGAGTATTATGTTTCTCTGTCTCTCTCTCACATACATTTGTGTGTGTGTGTGTGTGTGTGTGTGTGTGTGTGTGTGTGTGTGAAGAATTTCCGGGGGGATTCACTGGCTTTCAACTTGTCACCCAGTCACAGGATAATTGAGAAACACCGGGGAAAATTTCAGAAGTAATTTAATGCTACTAAACAGCACATAGGTCAATTTTAGTCACATAGAAAGTTGTACTTTAGTAAAAAATGTTTGAAGGGAAAAAAACCCATCTCAACCTTGGAAAAATATCCTTCTTATCATTATTTGGAAGTTAGAAAATAGAAACTGCAAAAAAGAGGAGAGTAACGCAACCATGAATAATGATTTCCTAGAGAACTTCCAAGTGCCTTGAAAGTTATTTATGAAAAGAGTATTTTAGCAAAGAAATGAGAAGAGTGGAGATAAATTGTATTCCTGGCTCTCCCTCTCTGAGTCATTATTTGACCTTGTGCAAGCTACTTAATACATTCTGTGATTATAATTCCACATTGGAGGCAATAATGCTTATCTCACTTAGGGGTTCAAATAGTTTTTCAATATTATGTCTTAGCATTTATCTCCTTGCAAAAAAGTTCTCACAGGGGTATATGAATTGCTATAAGTATAAAAAATAAACATGACAAAGACATCAAGAATAAAGAGCCTTTCAACAAGACAAAATGGTCTCAAGGGAGTCTAAAATTTGGAATGGAAGAAAAATATATTTTTGTTACCTTTTTAGAAAAGAATCTATCTGGGAAGTGGCAGTATTAGGACATCAGTTTACCCTCTTGCCCTTAAGAATATATAACAACCGTTCAAAGGACCTGTTAGATCTGAGCGTGTCCTGCTTAACAATGTGAGACAAACCACAGAAGGAGAATGCATTGTTCCCTTCAGCCTCCTGCACCTCCCTGCAAACACTGCCTGGGGCACAGCCCAGGAAGAGGTCTGTAAATGACCAGGTGCTGCCTGGTGCAGTCTCCAGGCCTGGGATTGAGACCCAGGCTGACCCCAGCCAAAACAACGCCCTCTGGAAGCTGCATCCTTTCCGGTCCCAGCGCCCTCTAGACTGTTAACCTAGGGGCAGAGGCCATAGAATAGAGATTTTTGGATAAGGCTTTTTTTTTTTTGGCTGGCACAGGCTGCCCCAAGGGCGGGTCGGGTAAGGCCTGTGGAGCTGGGGATGGAACCCCGGACCCCCGCGCCTGACTGCGTTTGTCTGAGCAGGCGCTTAAACAACTGAGCTAAGCCGCAGGCCACTGCAGATTTGAGATAAACAGTACAGTGCGATGTACTCACAATGCCAGGTAAAATGCGAAGAAGAGCGCACCGAAAGCCTCAAGGCTCGCACTGCTTCGGGGCAGAGGAGGGGAGGTGCAGAAACAAGGTGAGCCTTGCACCCGCAGGCGGCAGGCGAAGGGCGTTGCCCAAGCAGACCACGCCCCCAGGCCCGGTGGGCGTGGACTGGAAGTGCAGGTCCCGCCCCCAGTCTGGCGAGGGACCTGGGTGCTTCCTGTCTCAGCCTTATTCTTTCTGTAGGCAGGGGTTACAGATGGCAAGGCGTCCCCAGTGAATTTAAGCTCGTTTTTCCTGCTAAGATCACTTGAGCTTCTTTTAAAACCATTTTTCTTCTCAGTAAGTGATTTCCCATCACGGATTAATTATTCTATTCAGGCTGAAGGCTGAGAAGGTTGTAAATAATGACTCCTGTTAGATCCTAGTCTAAACGTGTTTGCAGAAAGTCTAGTTCTGTTCTTTTTTAATTTTAGAAAAGGTTCGAGCTTGGGAAATACGATGGTTTTAATCCGTAGAAAAACAAATCTCAAGCCTTTCCTTTAGGGCTGAAGGGGCCCTCAGTGGCGCTATTTGAGAGCTTTTCACTGACACAAATTAATAAACTACCTTTGGTCATGGGGAAAAAAAGAAAATATACAATTTCAGTGCCTCGCTAGAGACTTGCAGCGGGACTGTTCTGTTCTTTACCCAAGAGCCTTGGATTGTTTTAGCAGAGAAAAGGTCGCTTGAGCTTTCCAAACCGGGAAGTCACAAAGCTTGATAGGACCCAGCAAAAATGCCAGAGGGTGCCCCATCGCGCCAGAGATGGCTTGGGTTTGACTCAGTTATGGCTCCTCTGTCATTTGAGGGTATTATTTTAAAAATTTCTTCAGACTTTCTTTTTAAAGACAACTTGACTCTGAGTTTGTATTGAAATATTGGAATATGTTCAGAAAACTGGAGGAGTGATGGTGCTGAGGAGGGGAGAGGAGGGGAGGGGAGGGGAGGGGAGGGAAGGAGGCCCCTGCGGCCTCAGGTAGGAGGTGAGCCGGGGAAGCTCTGGGAGCCCGGCAGGCGACCTTCTCCACCCAGGACGCACCAGCAGGTGACTCATCATCTCAGCGTGTGGTTTTTAGGAGTCAATGCATATGGGACACAGCACCGAGCTCTGCAGCCAAGCATTATTCTACATGTTTCTGTGAAAGTGCTTTTGTAGATGAGACGAATGTTTAGACTGGTACTCTGTGGGCACTCATTATGTGTATGATCTCCTCCGATCACTCACAGTCCTTCTTAGAAAAATACCAGTTGGGGCCACTACGGTCCCCCAAACCAGCTCCTCTCTGTGTCCACTGTGCCTCTCTGTCTCTGCCTCTGTTTACACACATGCGTATGTCTGTACACGCATGCATTTGCACACACGCACACGCACACACACACACACACACACACCCCACCCCTGTTGGCCCTTGTTGTGGTCAGTGGGAGCTTCTCAGAAGTGGCCGACTCTAGCGTGCAATGCTGGGATTAAGAGTGTGTGATCCGTCCGGCCACTGGTTTGGCACTGTCCTAATCCCTGCAGCGCAGACGAGGTATAAAAGGGGTGGGAAGGTGCTGTTAAGGTTGGTTGTTGATTTTGCGGTCTTCTCACTAAGAGCTGTTTCTCCTCTGCAAAGCCAACTTGCCTTGGAGCCAGCCAATTATGGACTGAAACCTCCATACACTATGAACTAAATAAACCTCTCCTCTCCTCTCCTCTCCTCTCCACTGCTCTCCTCCCTTCCGCTTCTCTTCTCCTTCCTTCCTTCCTTTCTTTTTCTTTTTCTTTTTTTTGTCTTTTTGAGACTCAGTCTTGCTATGTGCTTTAGACTGGCCTTGAGCTCACTTTGTAGTCAAGGCTGGTCTTGAACTCACAATGATCCTCCTGCCTCAGTGTCCCAGAGAGCTGTAATTACAGGTGTGTGCCACTGTGCCCAGCAACCTTTCCTTCTTGACTTTGGGCCTTGGGTATTTTGTCTCAGCAATAAGACAAGAACCTCAGACAGCCCTGTTCCTCCGAGGAGCCCTAACGAGTGGTTCCGCCGTGATGATCCCTTCTCCGGGGTGACTGTCCTGGCTCAGAGAGTCCTCAGGACCCTGGAGTTCCGATGCTGTGTATAGGTTACCTTCTGAGTGCCGATTCTTAAGATGATGTGGATAGAACAGTCACAACCCAGAGAGCAGGTCCAGGAGTCCTGTTAGTGAGTAGGCTAGGGGGACTCAAGTCATCCTGAGTTTTACGTCTGCTCTGTCACCTGTCAAAGTTCTGGATCCTCTACTCCAGGTTTCTCCAGAATTCACTGTCAAGAGGTAAGCGGACTCCTGTTCTCCAATCCCATTTTTACCCCTTAACCTCATACCTTGTGCACTTCAAGTTGTCGAACAAGTATAAGAATTCTATTAGCCCTAAGTCGCCTCCCTCTTTTAGGAAAGATTACGAGTTCATAAATGGTAGCTATGATTAATGAATTAAATTGCAAATGCCCCTTGGCCTTATTTAATTAATTTGGCTGTCCACTAGGTTGTAGATCTCATGTAAATTCTCATACGAGTCAGATTCTCAAATCTCAGTCTAGTTTTTCTCTTCACTAACTTGGGAATGACCGTAATTAAAAGTAGTACTTCTGGGTCAGCGAGCTAGGTCAGTGAACTAAGTGCCTGTGTAGGCAAGCACAGGGGCCAGGCTTCGATCTCTGGTACTGCATAGTGAGACTTCTAATGGATTTTCTTTCTTTTTTTTTCTTTCTTTTTTTTTTTGTCTTTCACGGAAGGGTCTACAAGGTGTTTAGGGTCTCACTACTAGATCAGACTTGTAGTGATCCGCCTGCTTACAGCCTCCCAAGAGCTGGGATTATGCGTGCGCCACCACTCCCAGTCCCAATTGCTGTCTTAGCATGCCCCGGGGGCAGGGTTGGCATGGCAGGCCCAGGGTTTGAACCCCCGGCCCCTGTGCCTGCTTTCAGGTGCTTTAATCCACTGAGCTATTTGGCCGGCCCTTCTAATGGATTTTTAAAATTGCAGCAAGAATATTTGGTGTAGGATCTACCCTGTTGTTGTAGTTAGTCTCTAGCCGTGGGCAGAAGGATAGAACACTCACTGCCTAAAGAGGGAGAAGTTCATTGTGGTTCATGTTTTCAGTCTGTGGTCAGCTGACTCTGAGGCAGAAACTCATGGGGCCTGGGTGGAGAGGAGCTGCTCACCCCAAAGCGGCCGGGAAGCGGAGGCACACGCAGAGCTGGAGCCGGAGATCAGCCCAGCCAGATCAGCCCCCGTGGCCACCCCCCACCTGGCTGTCCTTCTGCCACCCACTTCATGGTTGGCCAGTATGATCTGCGCCCTAGAGGAGATGCCCTGTGTCTTAGAGCCCAATTTACGCAGTGTTCCCACAGTGTCGTGCGGGGCCCAGGAACCCTCGGCCACCTGATCACGTGGGAAGGCCCCAGGCAGGCAGAGCACACCCCGCTAAGGTTCCTGCAAGCTCCTCGAGGGCCTCTCGGCAGGCGCTGTCCTGTGGTCATCGTCTTCACTGCCTAGTGGAACCCAGCTCTTGTCTCACTGACTCCTGTTACACTCGTGCCTGTCGATGGCCCTTGGGTTGCTTCCCCGTGAAGGCCCAACAGGAAGCCTTATTCCCCACATTTCCCCCTGCCTCCCCGCACTGGCCAGCACTACCCTGCTGAGTCTGACCCTCCCGTAAGCCTCGGGATTCGCTCCAGTCTCTTGCCATCATCAGCACCAGACACCGTGTTGCCAGCTTCTTTTACTTCCTCCGAGTGCCCTGAGGGCCAAGTGGCCCTGGAGCTTCTGCTGCTTCAGCAGCTGAGTGGCTGAAAAGGGCCCGCTCCTCGACGTCTCCCCAAGTGCAGCGCCCCCATGGGTTGGCTCATTCTGAGTCCCCTCCTGATGGCGGGACAGTCCTCACTCCTAACCTCAGGGTGGGATGGTGGGATGAGGGAGGCACAGTGCCAGGTCCCATGGCCACGCCTGGGAACTTCAAGGTGGAAAGGATTTACTGGACTTGTGGATTTTTATTAAACTAATGTGTCCGAGCACCTGCTTTTTATACCAAGCGCTTTTCTAGAAAAGTGAAGGTAAGATCCGAGTCTGCCCTCTCCGTTGGTGGATGGACGTGCCTGGTGACAAGTGACAGAGATAGGCTTTGGTAGTCTCCAGGACAAATTGCAGCCCTGAGTGGTGCTCCAGTTGCCGAGCCTTCGCAGTGCTAATGTGTCGTGCTGTTCCTGCACAGACACTGCTGATGAGTCCCTCTGGTTTTCATAGTTCTGGGGATGGAATCCAGGGCCCTGGCACTTAGCTACATCCAGAGCCATTACAAATGTATATATTTTAAAATTTTAAGAAAGAGTCTGTTTAAGTTGCTAAGATACCCAGGCTGGGCTCCCACTTGTGGTCGTCTGATCTCCGATTCCCAGAGTGCTGGCATTATGGCTGGGGTTACTGCACTCGGGTCTACTGCTGGTACCCAGGGGTTCATTTTCAAAGATAAAAATTCAGTGTTATGGCATTTCTGCTTCTGGTTATATAAAGGCAAGATCTTCGAGAAAGACATGGGCTTGGGGCTGGTGTGGACTGGCTAGAATACGCTTTGTATTTTCAATGGATCCTATGGTGGCGGGGAGGGCAGGGCTTTGGAGAAAGTCTTTCATTCTTTTAGGGATCAGTGAACTGTGGCTCAAGTTCAAATGCAGCTGGGCGTGTGCACAGATGCCTGGAGCACATCCACCCCACCCGGGTGTGTCGTCCCCAGCACTCCTGCCCTGTAGCGGCACAGCCGAGCAGTTCCAGACGGGTGCTGTGAGCTGCAAGGCCGCAGTGCCTGTCAGGCGCCTTCCAGGAAGCTTGCAGACTTCTCTAGAGCAGTGGTTCTAAGCACGGTCCCAGGTCCAGAAGCAGGAGTACTCCTAAGTGCTTATAAGGAAACTCAAGCTTTCCTCTGACCCCAGGTCTGCCAACCCAGACGCTGGCGGGGGCCTTCCTGGTGACTCAGACGCTGGCTGGAGTTTGAGCACTGCTGAACTCCCAGGGATCCGTAGTCCCTAAGGAGCTCAGCCTATCATGAACTGAGGAACCTGTGGGAGCTTTGAACTCCTAGCGCCTCCTTGTTCATCCACGTGATTGCTTAGAAATTGAATGCTGTGTACTGGGAGGTAGTGGTAGAGGCTTATCAGGAGGTGCTGTACAGGAAATGGTTTTAATGATTAAGAATGTGTTTACTGCATAAAGAGTCGTCAACTGTTTTTATAACACTTATGAGGGCTGATATTTAGTTCATTGATTTATGTCCCTTTTTAAAGTTAAATCTTTAAAGTCTTGATCACAGTTGAGAAGACATTGACGGATGGCGTGTATGAGTGTGTAGTGATTACAAGCAGTGCCTGTTCCCGAAGGCCAGGAGCAAGGCTAATTTACAGACTCTCAGAAAAGGCACGAAAAGGTCTGCACGGTGTGGGGCCTTCGCCACTGGGGTGGGTGATGGGGCCGCGCCTGCAGCCACTGCCTGCTGGCCACTGTTGATCTCTGCTTGGGTCGGTGTGCTCCATAACAGAGCATCAAGCCTGGGAATTCAAGAGGAACAGACGTTTAGTTCTCTAGAGGCTGTGGAGAGCAAGGTCAGGGAGTTGCATGTGGCGAAGGAGCTACTAGATGCTTATAAACTTGGTGCAAGGCACTGTACCAAGAGAGAGCGGGATGGAAAGAAAGAACAGAGAGAAGAAGAGCAGGCTGAGGGAGAGCAGACGGAGCTTGCTTTTATAATAAAACCACTGTTGTGACCGATACCTCATGTCAACTTGAGACACTGAGAAGTTTAACTCAGCAGGAGCTCTGGGTTCTCACTTTGTAAACATCCTGAGTTTGTGGAAGAGGAGGGCATGGGGGTGGTGTGCTGTGTTATGGGTTGTGTGTAGGTGTCCCCTGGAGCTGCATGCAGGTATACAGGTGGGCTTCTGAAGGTTGTGACTGAGTCATGATCCATGCTGGGATTATGGTTACACCTGCCCTGGGGTGGACAGCCTGACCGCAGTGTAAGGAAGGGAGGGGCTTGCTGGCCGCTGAAGCTGCTGCTTCTCTCGTTGCTCTTGCTGTTCTGCTGTGTTCTGCTGCCATGAACTGCGGCCCTCTGCCATGTGCCACTCTGCCTTGGAGCCAGCCAAATATGGACTGAAACCTCCACTAACTGTGAGCCCAATCAACCTTTCTTTCTTTGATTTTGGGTGTTGGCCAATTTGTCCCAGCAATGAGAGAAAAGTAACTGGGACACAGCCCAAGGTTACTGCAGGGTAGACCAGGGAATCTAATAAGCATATGCTTTGGCTGGGAATGATTTCCTGAGGCTTTATGGTTTATTTTCTGCTTCTCGTAGAACAAAGGAAGGAGGAATGGGCCTGGAGGTTGGCACAAATTCAGGTAGGTGGCGGAAGAGTGGCTTCCCAGCCCCAACAGTGCTGCCTGTGCTCGAGCCAGCTGGATGGAAACTGTGACATCCTGAGCCAAGATAACCTTCTTTCCTGTCAGCTGGTTTTCTCAGGTAACGCTGACCAGCAGGGTGTGTATTTGCATGTCACTTCTGCATGCACCTGTTGGTGGTGGCATAGAGTAATTCTGTACCTTAGCAATTGTGAGCAGCGCTAAACAAGCATAGACTTGCAGGTGTCTCTGGTGTGCTGACTTCAACTTCTCTGACTCTGTTGGTAGTAGGACTGCTCCATCGTGTGTTAGGTCAGTGTTTCGTTGAGTAGTTTCTTGGGGAACTACCACATTATTGTTCATAATGATTGCACTCATTTACGTTCCTCCCAGGATTGTACAGTTTCTTTTTTTTTTAAGGAGCGGAGCTTTCTCTTGGATTTCCCAGCCAAGCACCAAAGTCGGCTGCCTGTCTCCTGGGCAGGGGTGACAGTGCGGGAGCTGCTCTGCCTGGCTCCCTGGGTCCCCCGGAAATCCTGCTCCAGGTGGCATGCAAGTTAAATCAGTCATGGAGGGACCCTGCTGACCCCTCAGTCTGCCCCCCAACGGCCAGGGAATTAGGGGAGCACATCAACAGCTGTGGGCCACTGGCTGCACATGTGGCTAGGTGGGCAGGCCTCCCGCTGCAGCCTGTTTCCTCCGCGTTCTGCTGCCTCCTCGTCAACTGTTCCTATGTCATCTTCACACAAATTGAGCCTCCCACGTCCCCTTCCGCGTTCCCTGAGCCTCACTCAGTTCTTCCCCATGTCGTGCAGACATTTCCAGCTCTGCAGAGAGCATCTCCTGCCTGTAGCCCCAGAGCCCATCCTTCAAATCGCACCCACAGCGAGGTAGTCAGAAACAGGAAGCGGGGAAAAGGAGGCAGGAAAACATGCAGCTGTTTAGGCTGCTTCAGAGTCCTTCCTCTGAGGCCAGGAGGCCAGGTGCGGTCTCAGAAAGCTTCTGCTTGTCCAGGGACTTGATTTCAGGACTGTGTAGAATTCTGTCCGGTGGTGTTATGGTTTGTATCTAGCTATCCCCACAAAGGCTCAGGTAAATCATGGGGCTGTCAAGCACGTGGCTCGAGGGGGTGGGTCCAAAGGACCAGGGTGAGACTTGAGGGGCGCAGCCAAGAGAGGCGCTGACACTTAACCTACAGCACACGCTGTTAGAGGTGCCCCCCTCCACCAGGCGGCCGTCTCTGCAAGGTGTGGAGCAGATCACCCTGGACACGGCAGCGCCCCAGCCCCTCCTCCAGTCCCTATAAAGCAGGGGCAGCATCTTGAAACCCCCAGGAACTGTGAGCTGAAGAAACCTTTCCTCCCCTACGCTTGTGTGTCGGGCATTTGTCCCAGAAATGAGAGAAGAGTAGCTAAGACACATGGTTTGCTATAGTTGGGATCTGGATTATCCCCGAGACTTCCCTCAGGCAAAGGCAAAGGTTTGGTATCAGTAAGCTCATCTTGGAGGAGGTAGAACCTTTCAGAGGTAGGGTCCACGGGGAGGTGTGCCTTCGAAGAAGATGGGTAGAGGATCCTCAGGCTTTCTCTCCTTTTCTTCTCTCTCTCTTTCTTTTTTTCCTTCTCTCTCTCTCTCTCTCTCTCTCTCATTTTACTTTTAGGCCGTGAGGTCAGTGGATTTGCTCTGACACACTTTTCTGCCACAGTGTATTGACTCACCACAGGCCCAAAGGCTAGAATCTCTGAACCTGTGAGCACAAATAGACCTTTTCTCTTTATAAGTTGATTAGTCATAGCTATTTGTTATAGTGACAGAAAGCTAACTAACACAGGGTTAAATTGTGGATAATATCTGGGAGAAATTTTTCACTGAGATGTTCATTTAAGGTTCTGAAGAAATATAAGATGGGAAATAAAAAGTATTGGGGAGCTGTTGTAGAAATGATGTTAATAATGATTATTAAATGACACTTGAGGGTGGACCAACACTTACGTACATTAAAAAAGTCAACTTAATCTTGAGACAGGTTTTATTTAATGACAGACATTAAATGTGGCCCAGCGGTGTCCCACCTTCCTATGTGTGGCTCAGGGAGTGTGGCTTATAGCCAGCTAGACAGACATTAGTCTGTGACAAGAACAGAGCGGGCAGCCCGCTGTGGGTGTTTCGTCAAGCATACAGGTTACGTGTCCTCCTGTCCACAGCTGGCAGGTCTCAGTGGAAACACTGAGCGTGAGCCAGATTGTCCTGAGTCACACAGCGCTCCACATGCCCTCGAGAGCTTATTTCTGTTACGTGCACTTCAGGGATACAGGCACGTGAAGCATGTTGCTATTTTACCCATGCCTGTGTGGATATGGAATATGGCTTCAATGCTGGAATTTCACTGAGGTGTCGTCAGGACAAAAATGTCTAGAAAGGCTCACGGAAGGGGGCTGGTGAAGAGACTGTTGAGAAGCACCGTTTGGGGGCTTTCGTGTCACTCGCCTACGCAGAAACCCGGGGGGTTCACATCTGGAGCGGGCTTGAGTAGGATCGATCTGTGGAAAGTGTGCCACACTCTGGCACGGCGGCCCTCATCGGGCTCAGCTGCTTGGAGCCCCTGGGAGGGCCTGCCGGTTGGGAGGCGGGGGGCTCCCACAATCATGCGGCTGCTTACTGCTTGCAGCTGGTGGAAGCAGTCTCATGGGTGCTTCATAGTTAGATCTCTCAGTGATGATAATACTGACAATGACAGACCATATTTCATGAGATCAGCATTCCACAGATTAGAAGACGCACCATCACAATTTGACACCACACTAATGAATGTCAAAGCTGGTCCTGAAGACACATTATTTAAAAAAAATTAAAAATCCTTGATTGGTTGGTTGACTGATTGATTTGGTACAGGACCTCACTACACAACTTGGACTTGTATTGATCCTCCTGCCTCAGCCTCCCCAGCACTGGGATTATAGCTGTGCATCACCACTCCTGGTTTCAGTAGCTGGCACAGCACGCCCAGGATTCCAGGGCTGGCACAGCCTGCGGTACTAGGCATCGAACTCAGGTCCTTGTGCTTGCCAGGCAGGCCTTAGACTGCCAAACTAACTCCATAGCCTGGAGACACACTAAAACATGAGAAAAACATGCATGTTAGGATTGATGCCACAGAGAACCAGTTGGAAACTGCTGAACCTTCCCCATGTACTGGGCAATGTCAGGCTCAGCACATCCGGTGTTTCCAACAATGCTGCCTGCTACAGTGGTAAGACCCATTATCAGTTCCATTCTGCAACGAGGAGAACTGAGATTTGACCGGCTAAGTAACTCCCAGAGACCACCCTGTTTCAGCGTGGTAGAGGAGGGACTCAGCACGAGTTCTCCCAGACCCTCCTGCCTCGGCCTTCTGGTGAACACTGTGTCCTTGTGCAGCCTTGCTCTGTCCTCCTCTAGACTGCTGCTCCTTTTCCTGGAAAAGCAGGTTTCCCTCAGTTCAGTGAAGAAGTTTCTAGAAGGTGCACAGAATGGACTGTGCAGGCCCTTCCCACTCTCATCGGGGGATCCCTTGTTGGGGGAGTGCTGTGGAAAGAACGCTGTAGGTGACAGGGCCTGGGTACGTGTGCCTGACGCGGACACAGCTCCTGGGGGAGCCAGGCCAAGTCGGCTGCCACCCTGCACCCTCCGAGCACTGGCTGTGGGAACGGCAGGGAGCTCGCCTCTCTGACTCTTGTGTTCCTCCCCCCGGAGCCCACTGCAGTTGAACCGGAGCTGTGTGCAGCTTCATCCACGTGTTTTGTGAGTGAGATTTTGGATGCCACACTCTCAGATCACGGCGGCCACACCCAGGGTCCTGGAGCAGCGTGTTTGCCTGAGTTGAGAAGGAAGCCTGTGTCTCCTCATGCTTCGCTGACTGTTTCTGAAAGGCTGCAGTTTTAAACCCAAGCTTCTCACAGGGTCGTGGCCTTCTGCCCCGGTCCAGTGCAGGGCAGGCGCTGTGGTCACAGCCTCATCTTCGCCTTTGTGGCGGTTGCTTTTGTGTAAAGCCTCCCAGCTATCCAGCGTGTATTTAGTTCATTCAGTCGGGGCACTTCGTTAATGGTGTAGAGATAACCAATTGTGCAGTGTAGATTGGAATTGAGGATTTGGCCTCCCTCAAGAATGCTGCAAACTTAACTTATTGTTGGAGGCTCCATTGCCTTTGGATAAATACAGAATGTGTTTTCTCTTCCCCTATTCCAGGGGCAGCTTTTCAAATGAACTGTAACCGGAGCTTTCTCTCTTTGCACTGGGGGTCATCTCAGGTTTACTTTCAGAAAACCTAATGAAAATGTGAGCTGCAGACAATTGGGTGGAGGCAGAGGACCGAAACGAGGCTGTTTCCTGAGGATTTTGCTGAGCAGTGGTTCAAGGCTGCATTCCTGGGAGGTCTTCGCCATCCTTAAGCAGGGGGAGGGGACGCCACTCCTGCCCCCCCAGCTCCTCCTTCCTGAGGTTCAGATTTGCATGAACCCCTTGGACAAAAGCACCCCTACACGAGTGAGTCAGGAAGTCCTTCCACGCTGGTCTCGTGTAGACTGTGGTGCTCTTTTCTAAAGTTACTGTGCTACAAAGCTGCTCGAGATTATTCTAAACAAAATCAAAACAAAGCAAACAAGACTGTCCTAAGACCAGGTGTCTCCTAGAGCCTATCCAGGAATACTTGTCATCTTGCCAATTTTTAGGTGGAAAACTTCTACATTTCTTAATTAGACAGTGTGCCAGGATACAGAGGGAGTTTTTCCTTAATCCCCTCATTGTTTTAATTACTGGATAAATCTTGTCAATGAAACAGGTACGTTCTGGCTGACGGACGAGAGGGCAGGTCATCTCTATCTCCTGCTGGCTGGTTTTTTGCATCCCAGGGTTTTGATCTGCAAAGCCCTTCCTTCCAGTTCCATGTCCCTGAGTACCTGAGCCAGCTGGTACTGTTTATTTACAGGGAGCTCCTTGTTAGCATCGCTCTCCAACTCTGTTGTCAGTGACCTCATGCTTGGAGCTTGGAATTGGCCAAGAGGGAGACTTTGTACCAGAGGCACTGGCGCAGCCTACTAATCAGGGCTCCGGTTGCTGGCTGTCGCAGACCTCCAGGGCCTGTGGCGGGCCGTTCTCAGTGCCTCAGTAGCTTGAGCACAGGTGATGCTGTTGGAGAGAAAGTCACTGTCCTGGCAGGGATCTGCGGCTTCAGGCACAGGTGAAGAGGCTGGGCCAAGCCCGGGCCACCCGCACTCTGCCGCTGCTCACCTGGAAGTTGTGGCTGCCTCCGTGTGTCTGTGTACAGGAAAGCCTGTGTGTGCCCGTGTGCGCGTGTGGTCATGCCTGCGCTGTGTGCCTGCGTGCGGTACACCCTGTGCCTGTGTACCCTTTGTGCCAGAGTTCATCCGTGTGCTCATGCGTGTGCTGTGTGTGTGTGTGTGTGTGTCTGTCTAAGGGTACGTATGTATATGCGCATGTGCACTTGTGTTGGTGGGTATATACATGCGTGAATGTGCACATGTGCATGTGTGGCTGGGTATATGTGGGGCCACATGTACACACATGGACACGTACACACGTATGTTCACAGGTGTGTGTTGCACGTGAGCCCCATAGCTCCTGTAAGCACGTGCCCAGCCGCCTCTCCTTCGTGCTGCATTTTCACTCCTGCCCCTCAGCCTGTCAGACGAGGGCTGATCGTTCAATAGCGCGCTCACCAAGGGGCTTGGAGCTTCCCGCCAGCGAGTCCAGACTGAGGGGCGCGGCTCACTAAGAAGGCGAGGGTCAGGGCCTCTCGTCCCCTGTCCTGTGGCTTTCCTCCTCCATCACTCCTTCCTTGCCCTTGGGCTTTTGAGGAGGCACAAACTGCCCTGACTGGGATGCGGTGGGGCGTGCGGGAGCGGGAGCTTGGGCTGCGCCTTGGCCTGGCATGGGTGTCGGGGCCGAGGGCTGCGCAGGGACCTGCTGAAAGCCTTGTGCCTTCACACTCGTAAATGCTTGGGCTCTTCTCAGGACCTGGGCTTCTGCTGGGCAAGTCGGCTATGGCTCACGCCTCAGGGGCGGAGGTCGGAGTCAGCACTCACAGAGGCTCCTCCAGCTGGGGTCCTGAGGCCAGGTCACCCCCGGGCCTGGCGCGCACTTCAGGTTGGCCTCTGTTGTTCCCCGCCCCACAGTCCTGATGTCCCGTTCACCAGGATGCACCGAGGGAGGCCCCTCATACGCGCCTACTCTTGGGGATGCTGAGCTCCTAAGAGTGAGTGACTGGCACGGAGCCTCAGAGCTGTGGGAGGTGGGAGCGGAGTGGGGAGACACAAGCCTGAGCTCTCAGCTGAGCCTGTACCCCGCTTCCCCCAGCCCGAGGCAGCTTTTAAGTTGATTTGCCAGTTCCTGTCATGACCTTGAGTTTCCCTTTATCGTGGTATCGTCAGTGTCCCCCACGGACCTTGTGGTAATGGCTCGGTCCCAGCCCACGGCCTACAGGGAGTTGGAAGCAATCTCGGTGGCCGAGGCCGGGCAAGGCCTTCTCGGGCTGACTCTCGTCCCTGACTGCCTTGGCCTTCTGCTCAGCCCAGCATCGGTCGGTGGCCCAGCCACGATTCTGCTGTCTGGACAGAATACCCAAAGGGGGAGTATAATTGACTTACAGTTCTCATTGGTTCAGGCTATGGTTAGTTGGCGCCGAGGCAGAAGTCACATGGTAGGAGGGCCTGGCAGAGATCTGCTCATCCGGGGCAGCGGAGTGTAGCACCCTGCGATCTAGTCTCAGCAGACTAAGTACCTGCCTAGGGAAGCACAGGGACCTGGATTCGATCCCTGGTACCACGTGCCACACTGGCTCCACCTCTGGGTGTGCTGAGCCGGCCACAGAGTCCAAGTGTTGGGGTGCATGACTGTAATCCCAGTGCTGAGGAAACTGCAAACAGGAGGATCACTGAGTCTGGATGTGTAGTGAGACCCTGTACCAAATGCATTAAAAAAAAAAGGATTCTTCTAGAAGGAGTAGAGTTACCAAATTCCGGGTACCATGTTAAGTTCACACACCCCCATTCAGCATCTGTTGGTCTTCTATTTCTCTGGCAGGGCCGTGAGTGGCAGGTGCTTTCTCACAGCTGTCCCAGGCAAGCCTCAAAGTGCGCAGCGGGAACGCTGATTAACTGCGTGTGGAGCGGGGTTGACTCAGACAGCGGGAAGCTGTGCCTGTTTGGTGAGCTCTGGAGCTGGTTTCTACTTGTGCCACCTCTCTGCGGTTTGACCCTGGCCCGTGCAGTCATCCTCCAAGCGTGTTGCTGCTTCTGTAAAATAGAACAAGTCATGAATCACGCCTGCTCTGTTTACCTCCTACAGCACTGCCCGGGTTCAATCAAATGACGCGTGTGAAAATGCCCGTGTACCCGGAAGGCGTAGGTGATGCAGCTCACAGCACCGTTGTGGTTGCCCCTCTTTGGAGTTCACGCGGGAGGCTGGATATGGGGAGAGAGGCAGGCGGCCCAGGCTGCTGGGTGCCAGGCTGGCGTGTTTGTTTATCAATAACAAATGTGTCGTGATGCACGGCAGCACAGAAGAGAAGCATCTGGAGGAAGCTGACAAGCCCCCGGGGGAGCTCTGGGCGAGGGCGCAGCAACCCAGGTTCCCGGTGCTGGAAAGATAGGAGGACACCCAGGGAGAAGCCACAGGGCGCTCCCAAGCAGAAGGTGCCGCTCGGGAAACCTTCCAGGGCAAGCCTGTGTGCTTGGGCTGCCAGGAAACGGCGCCTGTTTGCCCAAGTTCTTCTGCTCCTGAGCGCAAGATGCTTGCCCCTTGGCGGGTGCAAAGCCCCGAAACGCAGCGAGGAAACGAGAGAGTGAAGACAGCGTCAAGTGGGGGCTCACTGGGCATAGTTCTCCTGGACAGGAGTTCTCCAGTGACGCCCTCCTGGAACAGGGAAAGCAAGGGACGTTTATTGAGGAACCACGCATATTCGAGTAGGAGAAAGACTTCCTCATGTATTCTGCAGACACTCACATGGAGGCCGCCCATCCTTTCTAAAACAGTGGTAGACCAGAGAGTTTCACAAAGGTGACTTTAGGTCACTTATGCTATCGCTGGCTCCTTTTATGTATTTAGTATAGGGTCTATAGGGTCTCGCTGCGTAGATTGGACTTGTAGTGACTCTCCTGTTTTCAGCCTCCCAAACGCTGGGATTACAGGCGTGCGCCCCCACACCCAGTCTCAATCGCCGTCTCAGCATGCCCCATGGGTGGGGCCAGCACAACAGCTAGGGACTGAACCCCAGCCTTTGTACTCTGCCTAAGCAGGTGCCTTGATCCACTGAGCTATCTGGCCGGCCCTGGTTCTTAACAAGTTTCTCTAGAGGACTCCAGCTGAAAACAAACCAAAACAAAGCCATTTTGAAGGGATGTTAGCAGTCCTTTAAAGGCGGAGTTCTGCAGCCACTGGTGCCCATCCCTAGAAGTACAGACCAGCCTCCAGCTAATTCTTCTGAAAAGAAGCTGCCTCCTGGGTGTATAATGCACTCTGGTGGGAAAAGGGGCACCCTCTCCCCAGTCTAGCTGAAGAACGAGGCAAGAGGTGTGGCAGGGAAGAGCCAAAGCTTTGCACATAAACCAGCTAGGATGTGAGTGAGACTTGCTAACCAAGACCGGCCTGGGGGCGCCGGCTCCTCCTCATCTGCTCAGTGGGAAATCCTGAGGCCGTTCAGTGCTGGCTCCTGGTGAACTCTAGCCCCGCACAGCCATCTAGGCCTCAGTCTATCCCAGCTCCCCTCCCTGCGGTCCAGCTTTGGTTGGTGCCTGCAGTGCAGCTTCTCTCCTGGGAAGCTACCGTTGTGGCTGCAGTTCTATGAGTGCCATGCTGATGACGGAACCTCCATCCGATTTTAGGCATAAAGAGGAATTTCCCAGAAGTCTGTCAGCCGATCTCTCTGTCACTGTGCTGGACGGTGACTTCATTCTTTATCCCAAGCTGTATTAGCTAGGGATCTTCAGGGACGCAGAACTAATAGAAGCTATGCATACATGTATCTATATGTCTTCCCTTTATATATTATAAATATGCATATCTATATATGTTGTATATGTGCTATAATACACACACACGTGCACACACACTCATACACACAAGTTGGCTACGTAGACGTGGAGACCCAGATGTCCCCAGGTCTTCAGTCTCAGGCTCTGAGATCCAGAACAGCTGTTCATGGTGAATGCTAGTGTAAGCCCAAAGACAAGAAAAGGCCGATGTCCCAGCCCAGACATTCCAGCAGAGAGAGTGTATTTATTCTTCACTCAGACTTTTGGTTCAGTCAGCTGTTCAGCAAACCGGAGGAGATCCGCCACCCCAGGAAGGCCCCTGCTTTGCTGAGTCTGATTCAAATGCCAGCCTCATCCAGGAGCCCCCATCCAGACCCACCCAGAAATAATGATTAGCCAGACATCTGGCTGCTTCACGGACCAGTGAGGTTGACAGCAAAACGAGCTGTCGCCCAGCCTGAGTTAGTGATCAGCAGGTGGAGCAGAGTAACTACGCCTGGCTTAGACGATCAGGATTCACCAGGCTGGAGCGGGAGTCCAGCCCCGAAGGCCCAGAGCCTTCCAGTCCCCAGACAAAGCTTGGCAGGTGCGTCCCGGCAGGGAGGCAGATGCCCAGAAGGTGTTCCTTGGAGGCTGGAGGCCTCACTTGGGCTCTCCAAGGGCAGCCTGGAGCGGAGCTCCTATGCGAGAGACTAGGGAAGGAGGTGCTCTCGGCAGCAGGAAGGATACAGCATAAGCTACGAGTTTGGTCGATTTCACTTAACAATACGGTCCCAAGCCGCCTCCATGTTTTTCCCATTTGTGTATTTGCTACAGGGTCTCCCAATGCAGCTTGGACTCTCAGTGATCTTCCTGCTTTCAGCCTCCCCAGTGCTGAGATTACAGGTGTGTGCCATCATGCTTGGACTCGGTGGCTGGCTCAGGGTTCCCTGGGGCAGGGCCAGCATGGTATGCAGGACCAGGGGCCAACCCCTGGTCCCCGTGCTTGCCAAAACAGGCCCTTAGTCTGCTGAGCTGTCTTGCTGGCCTTCTTCCTCTATTTTTTTCTACAAACGATTCAAGTTTAGCCTTCCTCATAGCAGAGTAATATTCTGTTGTATATAAATACCACATTTCCCTTTGGTATTCATTTGTTGATTTAGTGATTTTGAGTTGTGCTGCTATAAGCATGGGTGTGCAGGGTCGCTGTAATACTCTGCCTTGGATTCTTTCAGGAAGATGCCTGGAAAAAGCTGGGTGACAGGGAATCTAGTCTTAGTTGTTAAGGACTCTCTTGCATCCTCAGTAACAAGGTAGAACTGCACCCCTCCCACAGCCTCTTCAGCATTTGCTTTTATTTTGCTTCTTTGTCAAGGTCATTCTTTTTGGAGTAAGGCGGAACTTCGGTGTTGTTTTAATTTACATTCCTTTAGCGGCCAGAGGTACTGAATATTTTTTTCTTCACTTATTTCTTGGCCCTTCGTACTTCTGAGAGGTGTCTGTTGCTCATTTTCTGATTGGATCTTTTAATTTGGGGAGTCTGATTTTTGTGAATTATTTATATATCCTAGATAGGAGTTCAGTAAGGAATAACTGGCAAAGGGAGGAGGGATGAGAAAAGAAATAAAATTGTTGTGCAAATGTACCAATTTCCTGTAAGGAATGTAATCATTATGAATTATAAACCATGTTTTTTATCCAAATAGAAGGGAGTGAAGGACTTCTGGGAAGACGACAGAGAGGTGAACGTCAGAGAAAGATCCTCTCTCAGGTTTACAGTCCAGACGCAGGAATATAACACCATGAGGAAGAGAAGGAGGGAAGTGGGTCCCCGGGGTGCAGGAGGGATCTGAAGTGGGAACTGAAAGCCACAGGAGGGCAGAGAGAGAAGCTGCAGGGCAGGCAATGAGGTGGCAGGTGGCGCTTTTGTCCCTGAGCTCAGACCCTCTGCATGGGAGGAGCAGCTTGAACCTGCAGGTGTGTAGTGACCACTGGCAACTCAGAGGCTTCCACAGAGAAATGCTCAGGTGGAACGAAGCAGAGGACACAGGGGGCTGTAGGTGCTGGTGAGGTACTCGGGCTCAGATATCCCTGGAAGAGGGAGATTGGCTACTATTCATTCTGAACAGGGGTCACCTGAGCTCAGAACCCAGAACAATGCCCTCTAGTGGCTGCCAATGTCAAGAGAAGCTGCCCAGATCAGGTGTGCAGGAGGTCAGGGAGCCAAATTCACTTAGAGTGGAACAGGCTGAAGGAGTAGGGTTCCAGCCTCAGAGCCAGCAACCCGCTGGAACCTCAGCAGGGCTACAGTGGCAGCTTGCTGGGACTGTCCACCACCACTCTGTAAAGCTGGGGCTGGCTTGCTGGGCTTAATCAAATTGGATCTGGACTCGCTCTGCCCACGTGGTCCAACAGATACAGACTGTGAAGTAGACATGAGTTTGTTTTTTTCTCCTTTTTTGCTTTTGATGTTTTCTTGTTTGTTCTTATTTTTGTTTGAGTGTGAACATGGTTTCGAGCTTTATTTTTGGTGTAGATATTCTGTTGTTTCTATTCCTGCTCTTTCCCTCCTGTTGTCTTCACCGGTATCCGAAAGTCTGCGTAATCTTACTTTGTCCTCCACCCTTGCTTCTTACTGCCTCTTTTTCTGGTTCTTTATTTTTTTCTTCATCCTAGCCTCCTTAAAATCTTGTCCCCTGTGAGTAAAGATCACTACACTGAAGGTTTATTTGTTATGCCCATTTCTCTAGTTCATTTTAGATTTTGTTGTATTACCACAAATCTAATTAATACTAAAGGTGGCAAATTAAATGATCACAGTTTATTGTTTTCTAGGCTGTGTTTTTTGCTATCATTACTGCTAAATGTACTACTCTAGCCCAAGTGGCATAGTTGTTCTAATCAGTTGTTCTTCTTGGTATTTCAAGACTGAGATTGGCTAAGGGTCATAAACAGTTCTATAGGCCAGTGCCAAGAAACCAGGGGCTTGGATAAACTTTGTATGCTCAATAAATATAAGAGGCAGGACTTTCAAGACTCAAAACACAAAATCCAGCTATACCTACAAGACATTCCTGAAAAGTAATAATTTTCTAAGAGTTCTAAGTACCAACAGCAAAGCTACCTGCCATAATAAATTTATAAGCATCAACTTAGGAATTAAACCACAAATAGAAAATGAGAAAACATAAGCAAAATACAGCTCCAGAACTTCCAGCTCACCATAGGAAAACGAGGGGCAATGAGTTGGAACAATCTGAAAACTACCCATCTGGACCCTTTGAAGCAATAACAAGCAGACAAGACAGGGCTCTAAAAACATCAAATCAGAAGTAATTTCTCATAACTACAGAGATGATGATGTAATGGAAGAGATCCTTCCATTACACTAGAGCAGATACAGATAAAAAACAGTGGAACTTAGGAAAATGATGGAAACCATGCATGCTCAGTGCAGGGAAGAAATGGAATTCATTACCTAGACTCAAACAGATATCCAGGAGATTAACAATTCCACAGCAGATCAGTGATTTCTCAAATTTTCTGTTCAAGGAGATTAAGGGATCACAGAGTAAAGGGATTGAAGGTATATGGTGTGCTTAAGGAGAGTCACCTAGAGAGAAAACATTCTCTCGGGCTTTCACAGCAAGCAAACTGGTCAAGCAATGGCCGTGACTCATCCAGATGGCTGACACTGACAACAATTCTACAAAGCATTGAACATGGTTTCATGGTAAATCCTGAGGGGATTTGACTGACCTTGAGAGATACAAAAACTACATGTTTTGTTATACAGGTCTTGCTTTAACTTGCCCTTAACCACCCAGCAGAAAAGTTTAAACATGACACATAAAATGTAAAGGTAGTTTAGTATGCTGAGCTGTAAAAGACTCTAATTAACAACTTCCAACATTGCTGGTCTCGCCAGTAACGCACTGCAATTATGGAACATTTGACTATGTATACTACTACCTTCTCTTAGATCAAAGAGAAGAAATCTATTGTACCAATAACCATTAGAACATGTAGCATGTCTACACTCTGTGCTCTGTATAACTACAATGAGGACAACAATATACATTGTATCAATTATTGTGAATATACTACTAACGTGTTTTGAAACTGTCACACTGTAATTTCTTATTAAAAGTAATGAAAAAATTCCACAGCAGAATGACTGTACATAGCAGAATGAGCCAAGGAGTGTGGTTAGTGATCGTGAAAAGAAAGATTTCCTAAAAAAACCCAAGGAATCATGAAAGATCTATTCAGCAGTTACTAGATGATGCAAAGACAAACAACATAAATTGGAGTAAATGAAAAAGTAGAAGATAGCACAGTTGACATAAAATAACCTGTTTACAGAAGTAAGGGCAGGGCCAGGGGTATAGTTCAGTGGCACAGTACTTGCCTCACAAGTGCTAAGTCCTGAGTTCAATTCCCAATACCCCACACTCAAAAACTAGTGATGGCAGAAGACTTCCCTGAGAGGGAAAAATTTTGACATACAGGTAAGTAAGGCGTAGGACTCTAGTTAGGCATGATATAAAAAATAAGCAACAGCAACAACAACAAAACTCAACCTCCACCAGGGCAAATAATAGTCAAGAATCCAAAAGTTTAACACTAGTGCACAGTATTAAAAGGTGTTAACAAAAATAAACAAATCATCTATAGAGGAAAGCCTATATGCATCACACGTCTCTCAACACAAGTGCTCAAATCGAGAGCTTGGAGTGAAGTTTTTGAGGCCCTAAAAGAAAACAACTTCCAACCCAGGTTGATGTACCCTATAAAACTATTTTTTAAAATTAATGGAGAAATGAGAAACTTCATGACAGCACCCAAGGGAATTTATGAGAAACCTGTACTCCAGAAGGCTCTGAAAGACATTCTAGAAGAGATAACAAAGACTACAACTTCGTGAACCTCATCACAATGACTCAGGTAAGATCAATTTAACAGAGGAGGAAAAAGAGCAGCCAATAACATGAAAATGACAAGGATAAGTCAATGCTTATCAGCTATAATCATCAAAATTAATAGTCTCAATTCACTAAACAAAATAAAAACTGACAAAATGGACCAGGAAATAAGATCCAGCATATGCTACAAACAAGAAACACGTTTAGCTAAAAAAATCATAGACTTGTAAGGACACAAAAGAAGAAATGAAAATGGAAAGGCATAACACAGCTGAATGGAAATCAAGAACTTAGGGGTTAAACAACGAAGAGACAGCAAGCAGAAAAGTTAGGAAACTTGGCAGGGGCAAAACCATGCACACAGGATGAATAAGACAATGGTCCTAAGAATCTCCAACAGGTTTTTGACGCTGAGAATAGCAATGTGTAAGACTAAAACCATGATTGGAATGCCTGTCATTCTCATCTTCTAGATGTGTGCTGCTTCTAATGTAATTTCTTTCTTTCTTTTTTATTATGGCCTACTCAGCCCACCCTGGTGGTGGGGCTGGCACAGCATGTGGTGCTGGGTATCGAACTGTGGTCCTAGCCATTGCCTAAGCTTTCCTAAGCAGGTGCTTTAGACCACTGAACCATCTTGCTAGCCCCTCTAATGTAATTTCAATTATTGCTATACTCTCTCTCAGGTAAATGTTCATTTTAAAAGAAAACAAAAAAGGGTAATAAAATAGGAGACAAGGAAAAATTCCAAAGGATTGACCTACTACAATTTTGTATAAGCTTAGATTTTAAATTTCTGTGTAAAAATGTGTAACTTTTTTTTTTATCATATTCTATAGGGATTTATTAGAATATCAATGATTGATGGAAAATACCAATTCCATGTTAAGTGTAAGCCATTTGATATTCAGAAAGACAGTGATGTTAAGCTCAAGTACCTATGTCATAGAGTAAGAGTAGCACTAATCTTTTCTACTGAAGGGTCAAGAACTTAAGTTTGCAGGCCAAAACATTAGAGAAAAAGAAGGGCTACAAGGATGGCCAATATTTTGGCCCTAGTCCTTCAAGGTCAGTGAAGACTCAAGACGTAAGACAACCTGTACTGTAACATCCTATAACTCAGTGGTGTCCCAAATTTTCTGTTCAAGGAGATTATGGGGCCTCAGAGGAAAGGGATTGATGATATATAGTGTGCCTAAGGACAGTCACCTAGAGAGAAAACATTCTCTCAGGCTCTCACAGAGAGGAAACTGGTCAAGCAGTGGCCGTGACTCATCCAGATGGCTGACGCTGACAACTGCTCTACAAAACACTGTATATGGTTTCTAGGTAAATCCTGAGGGGATTTGACTGACCTTTTGTCAGATACAAAAGTTACATGTTTTGTTATATAGGTCTTGCTTTAACTTGCCCTTAACCACCCAGCAGAAAAGTTTAACCACGAGGCATGAAAAGTAAAGCCAGATTAGTATGCTGTAAAAGGCTCAAGTCAACAGCTTCTGACATTGCCAGTTCTTCCAATAACCCACTATTACTGTGGAATATTGTACTATGTATATAACTACTTTCCGTTAGTTCAATGAGAATTATTTGTACCAATAGTGTTGAGAAAAGTTATGTCTGCATCTTGTACTCTGAACAACTACTATGAAGATAACAATATGCATTGTATTAATTATTGTGGCTGTCCTACTAACGTGTTTTGAAACTGTCTCACTGTTATTTCTTATTAAAAGTAATAAAAATCGTAGACTGAAAGTTAAAGACTGGAAAACTGTTCCATGTAATAGGAACTTGGAAAAAAACAGGGGTATCTATTCTATTTTCTGGCAAAGTGAACTTCAAGCCAAGAATGATTAAGGGAGACAAAGCCACCACATCCTTGTAAAGGGAACAAGCCAAGAGAAGATAACAATCATCAATGTACATGCACCAAATACCAGTGCATCCAACTATATAAAACAAATACTAACGTCAGGAAGAATCAAATAAGCACTCACACAATTGCAATAAGGGCCGTCCACCTCACAGTTACAAATGGACAGATCAACTAGGAAAAGTCGAAAATGAAACATGAGAATTGAGCCAAACTTCTGAACCAAAGCACTTAGACAACTTAGATGTCCACAAAGTGTTCTGAACCATTACATCAGAATATATGAACGCAAACCACACAATCATCTCAGTAGATGCAGAAAAAGCATCTGACAAAGTCGAATGTGTATTCATGATAAAATAGATCACACGATAGCTCATAGACCATGTGTAAGTGAATGCAAAGGAGTGGAAATTATGCCATGCACATTATCAGATCATAGTGCAATAAAATTGGAAAATGATGGCAAAAGAAACCATAAGCAGTTAATAAACATATGGAAATGAAATAGCATCCTTCTGAAGAACCAATACGACAAATGTTGTGTTACAGGGCACATTTTCTTTACTCATCTTTCTGTCTGATGACTTTTGTCCCATCGGTTATCCACCCCAATTTGTCTTTCCTTTGCATCAGAGACACCTGCAGGGATCTCTGGGTATGCTTTCTTTGTCTTGTTAACCTCAGACCTCCTCTTCAACCCAGCTTTCCTTCAGTTTCTTCTCTTGTACCTTTATCTTTTCATCTAAGTTAAATAAATCAGACATTTTCTATAATGGCCTAGTAATACCTATACAACATTCTGGAGCTCATGGGACACACTGAAAGGAGTACTATGAGGGATATTTATAATGGAAAATGCCTACATCAGGAAACCAGAGCAAGCTCAAGTAAACAACCTAATGCTTAACCTCTAGCTGCTAGAAAAAGAACAGCAAGTCCAGCTCACAGCTCCTATGAGGGAGGAAATTATAAAGATCAGAGTAGAAATGAAGACATTGGAGACTAAAAACAAAAACGTTTGTAGGGCATACTTCAATAATTTTTAGTAAATACACAGAGTTTTGCCGTCATCGTCAAAACCAATTTTAGAACATTTTTATCAACCACAAAGAAACTCCACGCCCGTAGCAGTTAGTCTCTGTCCCCCACCCAGGACCCTGTTTCCTGCAGCTCCTGGACCTCAGCAGCCATGCACATTCTCCCATCTGGGGCAACTTAGATGAATGGAATAAGGTGAGGTCTTCGGGGACTGACTGATTTCACTCAGCAAACTGTTCTCACGGGTCTTCTCTACCGTAATGTGTGTTGGTATTTAATTGTCTCATTGCTGAATACTGTTCTGTTCTATGGACATGCTACTGCCATTTAACTATACATTCCCTTGGGCAGGGGCTTGTTTTTCCTTGGCCCTGGAGTCCTTTGGATGGAATCCTAGCAGCCTTTGACAGCGTCTTTTTTTCTGGTATCTTCTCATAGGTGTCTGTCGGAGCCCAGAAATATCATTCTCCACAAAGCACTCGTGGTCCCTTTGTGCATTTGTATCTGATGGGGAGTGGAGTTGTGTTCTATGGTGTGAATCTCTTAGCTCCTCCCCAAAATATACGTTTATTTTTGCTGTGTGTCTGGCACCATAGGTTGCCCCATGGGTAATAAAGGAAGTGAACACAAGTTCCCTTCTATCAAGAATTTATAGACTAGCTGTGCAAAGAAAGAGGATTTGTATTTAAATTATTTACAGTTGACTTTTGTAGGGGGGATTTATTGCTTGTTTCATCTAATTACCTGAAAAAAATTGCCGTTCCTTTTTCAGCACCAACCTTTGCTGAGAACAGGAAGCTGACACCATGTGGGATTCCTTGTTCAATTTTATGGATTTTGACTTCCGGCTCAAGTGTTCAGTTAGCACAGTGAAAGATGACTCCCTGCCCGGCTCCCTCCGCCTGAGTCTTGCAAACCCGACCTGTGATCAGGAAATCCAGCTGTGCCTTTTCTATTTCTCGCCTCATTGCAGGGAATAAAGATTCAGCAATCCCTGCATTGCTGAGAGGGTTGCCGACATCACCTGAGGACAAGAACAAACCGGCGCGACACTTCAGCTGCAGCTAAGCCGCCTTGCTGCAAGCGAGGCCACCACTGGGCTGGCTCCTCCTGCCTCTGGCTCAGAGCAGCTGGCCTTGCGGTGGGCAGGGTGGTATAGCACTGGCACCTGCTCCCCTTCCTGGATGAGGACGTGCGGGGCAGATACTGAGACAAGACTGGCCTGTTTATCTTTGGCTACTAGTTCAGTAATTCTCAGCAGTGACTTAGCCTTCTCGTGCTAGAGTAGGGAAGCATCCCATTCGAGGAGAACTAGCTCTGGATAAGGCTGTAGGACACATCGTTTCAGGGCCACATCAGCTACCGTCTTCCCACGGACCGCTTGCTCGCTGCTCAAGAGATGAATGAGGAAGACTTCTCATTTCCTTCTCTTTTTATTGCACCCACATAAACTTCAGTTGAGTCTTGTGGAATCCACAAGGGGAAGCCTGCAGCGTCCTGACTGGCCATTGTGCTCTTCAAGTTCCTGTGTTAGAAAGCCCTTCTGTGGTCTACTTGAGTGTTTTCCCATAGTCTATATGAATGTGCACAATTTCTGTCATACCAGAGAGTAGGATAAACTCACCCAGACTCTTCCAGAAGTAGAAAATGACTTTTTCGTTCGTTTGCTTTTTGAGGTACTGGGGATCAGGACCGTGCACTTACCAGGCAGGCACGTACGCTGCTGAGCTGCATCGCTGGCCCGAGAATGACCTTTGTCTCAGCCAGCTTGCTCTCAGCTCATTTGTGTTTTCCAGCTGGTGGAACTCCGGTGTGGCTTCCCAAAGCCATTCTCAAGCTTCTGGGCTCCGGGAACTCTCACCCTTTGCTGGTCACTGCTGCTTCTCGCGTGGCCATATGTGCAAACTATTTTTTGTGCTTTAGATCTAGAAAGTTCTGGGGCCGGGGAGATAGCTCTGTGGCACAAGTGCCTGCCTGGCAAGTGCACGGTCATGAGTTCAAACCCAGGTCCCTCAAAAAAAAAAAGATGCATCTAGATCTAGAAAGTTCCCCAAAGCCTCTCATATTCAGAGGTGGGGCTTTGGCAAGGTGGTGAGATTGTGGTGGCTCTATACTCATCAACAGCTGATCCCACAGCTGGATATGCGACTAGGAGGAGGGACCTGGCTGGAAGACGCGGGACGCTGGGACTGTAGCGCCCTCCCCGCTGCCCCTTTGTTCTCTCTGTTTCCTGGCCTCTTCGAGGTGAGCACCTTCCTCTGCCAGACCCTTCCAGCCTATGCTTTCTGCTTTGGAGCCAGCTGGCCATGAGCTGAGTCCTCTAAAATCTGTGAGTCAAAATGAAACCCTCTTCCTTTCACTCGTGTGTGTGTGTGTGTGTGTTTGTTTCCGTGACATGAAAGTGAGCGCGATCCTGGTCATCCCGCCACCCATCCGCTCAGTCACCGCCGCTGTAAGCGCTCACCACCTTCCTGCAGCTGTGAAACCCAGCACGCGCCCTGCCCCTCGGAGAGCCCGGAGAGCCCGCGGCTCGGGGAGGACGCAGCCGTCTTTATGCCTGCTGCCTTGCTATTTCAGCAGCGTTGCTGGGATAACTTCACGAAAGAGAAAGCCTTACGGGGAGCTCTGGATTCCTTAGGATAGAGAAGGTATGTCTTGAGAATGTCAAGGTGTAGTGTTAGAGCTCGTTGTCATCAGAAAGTGGAGATTTATTTCTGTGCAGTACATACTTAGTCATAAAGAGCTTTTGTCCTTCCCGTGGAACAGAAAGGACAGAAACAAAATTACCTTTTTTTTCTCTCTGTCTGTCTGTCTGTCTGTCTGTCTGTCTGTCTGTCTGTCTCTCTTTCTCTCTCTCTCTCTGAATAAGTTGTTTGTACAACTTTCCCTGGGTGACAAAAACATAAGCCATAATGACATCAGTTTCTGAAACAAAACTGAGACAATGATTGCTATGCAGTTGGAAATTTCTATGTAGAACAAAATGTATTTGAATATACACAACTTACCCTAGCAAACAGTATTGCACTGATTTTTATTTATTTTATTTTATGTTGAAGAGTATAAACAAGCAAAAACAAATAGCAGATGTGAAGGCAGAAACAGTGTAACATGCAGCAATATATATGTTATAGATTTTCAAATCAAGAACAGCAAATTAACAATGGTTGTCAATTATCCATTTTTATCATCAGATCTGTTGCTCAGAGTAACATACGTAGTTGTGCAAGATTGGAAAAAAATGGAATAATAACACTTGCTTTCAATAAACATTAATTATTTTTCTTGTCTTTATTTTGTTTTTGTAAATTTATTTTAAAGATAATACTGTAACAATTGATAAGACATGAGTAATGGTACACATTTAGAAGATCAAGATGAGAAGTAGTCAACCATGGTTTTTCTATTTACACATTGCTGTCCTCAATGTAGTTGCTTAGATTGCAGACATCAACATAAAGAGCTAGTCAAAGTGAAAACTGCCATTTTCAAAACAATTGATGGAAATTATTAGTATAATCATCTCAATCACCCTGTATACACACTTGCTTGATTTTTCCTCTACATTTTCCTATACTTTCCTCTTTCCCTCATTTTCATTGTTCAATCCTTATGTTCAGTTTCTATCCATTTTACTATATCTGCTGTACCTTACAGATTTTATTTATTCTGTCAGGTTTTTACACTAGGCAGACAATATGATATTTACACATGTGAGTCTGATTTATTTCGCTGATGAGTTAGCCTCTAGTTGCGTCCACATGCCTACAAAGTCCTCAAATTTTTCTTTATAGCTGAGTAACACTTCATTGTATAAAAAACCACATCTTTTTTTATCTATTCTTCAGGTGATGGACAATTTGGTAGCTTCCAAGATTTGGCTATGACACATTGTGCTATTATAAACATGGGCTCACAGATATCACTATGATGGGGGAGGGTGGGCTGGTGCAGCATGCTATATCCTGGATTGAGCCTCAGTCCCCTGTGCTTGCCTAAGGAGGCACTTTAGACTGCTGAGCTATCTTGCTGGCCTCATTAGTTGATTTCTTTATGATAACCACTCTTTCTGGGGTGAGATGTTATCTCAACGTTGTTTTAATTTGCATTTCTTAAATGACCAGTGCTGTGGAACATTTTTTTCATGTATTCATCTGCCATTTGTAATTCTTCCTCTGAGAAGTGTGGATTTATCTCTATGCCCATTTTTGGATTGGGTCTTTATCTTTTGGAGGCCTCACTTTTTTCAGTTCTTTATATATTCTAGATAGAAGACATTTGCTTGAGTGATTATTGGTTAAGATTTCTTTTCCCAGTTGTGGGGATGTCTTTTCACTCTGTTTTTGATTTCTTTTGACTTGCAGAATCTTCTTGGTAAGCGGAGATTCCAGTTGTTCAATCCTTGAAGTATTTCCTGCGTGGTTGGGTTTTGCTCATGAACTTACTGCCTGCTCTTAAGTCTTCAAGATTCCCTTCTACTGTCTCTCCTAGTAGATTTAGTGTTTCTGCTTTAATATTTAGATCTTTAATCTATTTTGACTAGTTTAGTGCATGGTGATAGACCTGGGTCTAGTTTTAGTTTTCAGCACATGGAGAGCTAATTTTTCCAGCATTGTTCATTAAAGAGGCTATCTTTCTTCCAATGAACCTTTGCCAACGATAAGGTAGCTGAGTGTGTGTATGTAATTGTATCTTCAGCTTCCAATCTATTCTATTGATCCTCAAGTCTGTTTTTTGCCAATACTATGCTTGTTTATTTATTTATCTCATTTTGAGACAGGGTCTCACTATGAAGTTCGGGCTGGCCTTGAGCTCACTTTTGTAGCCCAGGCTGGTCTTGAACTTGCACCATTCCTCCTCCCTCAGCCTCTCAAGTGCTGGGATTACAGGTGTGCACCGCCATGCCTGGTGCTATGCTGATTTTATCACAATAACTTTGTAGTATAATTTCAAGTCAGGGATTGTAATGCCTCCTGCCTTGCCTTTGTTGCCCAGAATTGCTTTTGCTATTTTAGGTCTTTTCTGGTTCCAAATAAATTTTGGGGATGTTTTCTCTAGATCTGTGAGGTATGTGGATGGTATTGTGATAGAAGTTGCATTAAATCTGTGTAAGAATTGTGTGAGTACGGGCATTTTCACAAAGTTGGTTCTTCCTATCTGGGAGCAAGGAACATCTTTCCATTTTCTGAAATCTTTTTTGGTTTCTGTTTTCAGAGTATTGCAATTTTCATTGTATAGACCTTTTACTTCCTTTGTTAGATTAATTTCTAAGTATTTCATTTTTTGGGTGAAAAAAAACAGGGTACTGTTTTTCTAATTTCTAATTTCTCTCTCAGTGAGTTTGCTATCTGTGTAAAGGAATGCTGTTGATTTTTGGGTGTTGACTTTGTATCTTGATATGCTGCTAAATTTGTTTATTCATTCTAGGAGCTTCTTGGTGTAGTTTTTTTGGGTCTTCCAAGTAGAATATCATGTTGTCTGCAAATAATGATAGTTTAACTTCTTCTTTACCTATTCTTATTCTTTTCATTTCTCTCTTATTTAATGGCTATAGCTAATTATTCCAGAACTATATTGAATGGGAGTGGTGATAGTGGACATCCTTGTCTGGTACCCAATTTTAGAATAAAAGCTTTCAGTTTTTCTTCATTTAGAATGATGGGGCTGTTGGTTTTTAAAAATCAGATTGAAGTACAGGCCATCTATTTCAATTTCTTCTTTCTTTCTTTCTTTCTTTCTTTCTTTCTTTCTTTCTTTCTTTCTTTCTTTCTTCTTTCAGCTGGCCCAGGCTGCCTTAATGGTGCATCTGGGTATTGAACTGCTGCCCCTGTGCCTGACTGGGATTGCCCTCACAGGTGCTTAAACCACTGAGCTAACCCAAAAGCTCTCTATTTCAATTTTCTGTAAGGCTTTGATCATGAATGAGTTTTGGATTTTGGCAAAAGCCTTTTCAGCATCTATTAAGGTGATCATGTGGGTTTCATTTTTGGCTCTATTGGTGTGGTGTTTTATGCTTATAGATTTGCATATGTCAAACCATTATTGCATCCCTTGGGTGAATCTTATCTGGTTATGGTGTGTAATCTTCCTGGTGATTTGCTGTATTCTATTTGCTAGTATTTTATTCAGGGTTTTTGCATCTATGCTCATGAGGGATATTGGTCATTAGTTCTCTTTTTTGGTTAAGTCTTTCTCTGATTTTGGAACAGTGTAATACCTGCTTTCAGTAATGATTTTGGGAGTATTGCTTCCTTTTTAATTTCATTGAGGAATTTGAGGAATATTGGGATTAAATCCTTCTGAAGATTTTTGTAGACTCCCATCAGGACCTGGGATTTTCTTTGTTGGTAAGCTTCTTATTAAATTTTCAATTTCATTGGCTAATTCTGGGTTATTCAGAGTTTTCATATCATCTTGATTCAGTTTTGGCAATTTGTACCTATCTAGGAATCTGTGTATTTCTTGTGTGTCTTCGATTAAGTGAGATTAAAGATTTTCAAAATAGCTGTTGATGATCCCAATTTCTACACCTTCTGTAGCTGTTTCACCATTTTCATTTCTTACTGCTTGAATTTGAGTTTTTTCTTTCCTCTTTCTGATGAGTTTGGCTAGGAGTTTATCAATTTTATTTAATCTTTCAAATAATCAACTTTTTGATTCATTGCTTCTTAATATTGTTTTCTTTGTCTCAACTGCATTAATTTATCCTCTAATCTTTATAATTTTCTCCTGTCTTTGGGCTTTAGGCTTGGTTTGCTGTTCTTGTTCTAAAAGTGTGAGGTATAGTTTTACAGTATTTATGTCTTCTTGTTCTTTTTTCCTAATGTGTGAGTTGACTGCTATAAATTTTCCTTTGAGAATTTTACATCCCACAAGTTCCAGTAAGCTGTGTTTGAACTTTTGTGGGCTTGTAAATATTGTCTTATTTCATCTGTAACCCACTGGTTGTTGAGTAAGGTGTCATTTAATTTCCATATGTTAATGAGGTTTTTGTGGCTTCTTTTGTTGTTAATTTCTAGTTTCATTGCAGTGTGGTCAGTTAAGATACATGGGATAATTTCTACTTTCTTGCACTTGCTTAATTATGATCTATGGACTAATATTAGTCTATTTTAGAGAATGTCCCAAGTGCAGCTGAAGAGAATGTATATTCATATGTTGTTGGGTCAACTACTCTGTGTATATCCATTAAGTCCGTTCATTCCAATGTTTGATTCAGTTCTGCTCCCTCTTTTTTTTTTTTTTTTGTATGGGTATGTGACCTATCTTTTTAAGAAAAGGAGGTGCTAAAGTCCCCTTTTAGGATTGTGATATTAGATATTAGATCTTTCATGCCCATTAAAATTTGTCTTATATAGTTGGGTGCTCCTATATTTGGTGCATACATATTTATTGCTGTTATCTCTTCCTCTTAAATATTTCCTTTAACTGGTACATAATTACCTTATGTATCTTGCTTGATCATTCTTGGTTTGAAGTCCAGGCTGTCTGTGAGCAGAATAGCTACCCCTGCCATTTTTCAGCTCCTGGGGCATGTTATTCTCCATCCTTTGACTTTTAACCTATCAATTTCTTTTTGGGTTAAAAAATGTTTGCTGTATACAGGACATTGTTGGATTTTTTAAAAATCCACTCTGTCAATATATTTCATTTAATTGGTGAATTGAGTTGATTTACATTGATGATTATAACTGATATGTTTTGGTTTCTGTTTGTCATGTTATTTTCCTGTTGCTGGTTCTTTACTTCTTTCCTGTGTTTAATTATTTGCCCTATTTGATGTGTTCTTTCTGTTGTCATTCTTGGAGTTGTGATCATTTTGATACCTTTTTAGAATGTCTTTTAGTATTCTGTGTAGGGTTGGTGTCTTAGTTACTTTTTACTCATTGCTGGGACAAATACCCAACACCTAAAATGAAAGAAAGGCTTATTTTATTTTTTATTTTTTATTTTTATCTATTTATTTATTTTTTTATTTCTTATATACATATTTTATATACACATGTATAGAACTTATAGTACATTTGCAGTAAATAATGATTACATTCATCACAAGGCATTCCTTTTTAAGAAAGGCTTATTTAGCTCACAGTGTGTGGAGGTTTCAGTTCATACTCTGCTGCCTCCAAGGCAAACAACCGCAGTTCTTGGTGGCAGAAAACAATGAAGAACAGAGGAGGGTCAACAGCTGTGGCATCCATCAAGCCTCTCTCTTCCAAATTCTGCACCAGTGCTCCCCTGTGAAGACTGGCTGTACCACATGTGCTCATAGGTTTGTCACTGATCTGTCTGTCTGTCTGTCTGTCTGTCTGTCTGTCTATCTGTCTATCTATCTATATCTATATCATCTCTCTCTCCCTATCTATCTATCTATCTATCTATCTATCTATCTATCTCTATGTATCTATCTATCTATCTATCTATCTATCTATCTATCTATCTATCTATCCATCCATCCATCCCAGGGGCCTGCACTGGGATCAAACACCCAGCCCCTGTACCTGCTTGCAGGTGCTTTAATCTCCTGAGCTGTTTCGCTGGCCCTGTCACTGCTATATTTTTAAGGGGAAAAGTGTCTCCCTATGTAGTTCAGGCTGGCTTTGAGCTCACTCTCAGGCCTAGGATGACCTCAAATTGATAGCAGTCCTCCTACCTCAGCCTCCCAAGTGCTGGGATTACAGGCATGTGTCACCACGCCTGGTCCACTGCTGGTTTAATGGGTAGTCTACACTATAACATCTTTTTCTAATGAGAACTTCCCCATGGCTACCCTAAGCCATCGGGCACATTCAGGTTTCTTATCTCATTTGATGTATGGTTCACGCAAAGCAGAACTAAATGCAGGGAGTTAAAAATACCATGTTTCAGCTTCTACCACTTCAGAAATCAGGCAGCATCTTGTCTTCCAGTTGGCAGGGCATGTCTTAGATTTGATTAAATACAGTTAGGGGGCTGGAGTGTGGTGGTTGTCATGCTGATGTGTTGGTCTGTTGTGATCAACTCCATTGTCCCTAGTACAGTGTCAGACACAGAGTAGATTCTTGAATAATTTCCATTGATGACACATATTGTAGAACATAGGCATACCATACTGGATGGCTGGTAAGTTTAGAGGATAGTGCTAGCCAATCAGTGAAATGGAGACCGCTTATCTAGTTAGATTTGTGGCCTCTCTTGGCCACACTTCACCCCATGTGGTCATATATATATATCAGGCCCCTATGTCTTCCACATTGGACAGTGATTTTAATAAATCCACTAAAATATTTCCCATTTCCCTTAAATCTGAAAGTCTTGGTGAAATCTATATTGGGCTTGTAGAGTGTTCCCAGACGTTGCAACCTCTGGGAAGCCTGCCGATTCCTTTGGTCACCCAACTGTGAGCGCTGTCTCAGAGTCCATCCGGTTGAAGGATGGAGAAGACTCCAAGGACATCTTCAGGTTATCTCCAAAATAAACATTCTGTAGGTGCAGCGAGACGTTAGTGTCCTCCAGGTCAACTGGGAAAATGACAAGGAGGCCTGACATCTACTCACCCATACTCTCCACTGGCTCTTCAGTTCCCATAGCCTTGTTTCCTGGTAGCGGAGCTCTGGCCATGGTGCACTGGAGAGAGACACGTGGCTGCTGCTCACCAGAGCCTGGCTGGAAGGAGCCGCAGCAGATGCCTGTGTACATTTGCACTTAAGAAAGTATTCCCAATCCTTGAAGAAAACCATTACTTGGCTCACTGCAAGCTAATTGGATTTGCTCAGTCAATGTGAAAATGGATGCAGATGGGATGAGCTACAAAATATCCTACTGTTAAATCACAAAATAAACCCACTTGTTCAGGAGATGCTATGGCCTGGGATGAGGTTTGCATCGAGAGGTAGGAAATTGCTTGGTAAGTTCTCTTTTTTGCTTAAGTGACTCTTTTAATTAATTTTTACTGACCTCATCTCCTTCAACACCAAAGATGTGAATGGAGAAAGAATTGGTTTTGCTCACATCCTAAAGTCAAAAAATCAAGACGGAGAAGATGCTTATATTCTCTTACACTTTGGGACAGTTCTTCATGGCTTAGGTTGTTAGCATGGTCAGCCACAGTGGACACAATGTCGTGTCTGTAGCGTACTATTTCTATTTTCATGTGATAGGAGCTTTCTTTTTGGGTAAATGTCATTATGGGCTGATGTCTAAAGCAATTAGAATCAAATGTTAATGGGAAAAAGTGCACAGCATTAAGATTAAAGATATGAACCCTCTCTATTTAAAGGAACTCAGTGAAAACTCCAACATAGTTTCTTCTATCACCAATGCCACTGGTCTCTGTTTGATGAGATGATGCCAGATTGTCATGTTTCCAGGAGTGGCTAACATGGAGGTGGAGAGGGCCAGCAATTGGCTTCCATGGTAGACATCCTAGGTGGTCACAGAGTTTGGGGAGAGATGTCGATGTTGACTAGGAGGGAGCCAGGGTTGTAGGGAACTCTTGCTTACAGCCTCGTCATGTCTGCCAAAACTTCTCAGGAGCCTGGAGAAGAATGTCCCCTTAAAGGTCTGTATTGATGCTTGTAATGTCCAACAGTGGAGACAGATACCCAGTTTTATGAAACAGTGACTAGACATTTTCTATAATGAGCAATTTATTTTACAAGTGATAATTCCATCACTAAAACGGTCTGGAATCAGCACGGCAGTTAATACTGATCGCATCAGTATTAAGGTATTGGAGATAAGCAGGCAAGACATAGCAGCCTGTTGGACCTTTCCCATTGGTCAGGAAGGACACAGGTCATGGGGTGAGTCTGGTCATGTCTTCGGAGCCTTTGAACAGACCTTAAAGCAGGCAGCTGCGCAGGAACAGCGCAGGGCTAGACACGGGGGGAGAGAGTCGCACGCCCAGCCTTGGATTAGCCCTTGCCACTCAGCTGGAGAACCGCAGGGAGAAGGGAAGTTCTCATGGGCACACCACTAGTCAGGGCTGAATCAAGAGAAGCACTCAGGTCACCAGGATTAGTCATGACCGTCCCTACTTTGATGAGGAAGTGGGGCAGTTCCCTCATCTCAAGCCTCTATCAGGGCCCGTGACAAAACACCCAGAATTCATGAAGCCCCCTAAGATTGCCTGAGGACAGGTTTAGCTGAGGGTCTCACCTCCACTGTTTTATCGTCCTGTTGCTCATGAAGGGAAGGCAGGTGGCAGTTCGTTATGTCAGAATCAGGGATAGATGGAGTCTGATAGCTTTCTTATGACACCAGGCCTGTGACATGACAACTTGCTGGGCCTATCAGACTAGTGACGTACAGCTCTGGGTGTTTCTGTGAGTGATTGAGGAGTAGACCACAAACAGGGGAAGAGCCACCTAGGAGGGTGGTGAGCTGACCGGGAGGCTTGAGGCCTAGATGGGGTGAAAAGGGAAGGAAGGAGAAGTCTGCGTCCTGCTTCCTCAGAGGAACTGCAGCTCTCCCTGTTGCCTTCGGATGCCTCAGGCTTCCAGTGCAAACCCTTCAGGTCCCTGACACAGACTCGCACCAGGTTCTGCAGTGACCATCAGACCTTGGGCTTCCTGATCTCCCCCCGCCACACACACACACTGTCCAGTGCACAGGGGCACAGGGCCTTCTTCCACCTGACTCCACAGGTACTCACTGCAAATGCGCAGAGTAAATCCTTCATCCAGTTGTATGCACATTTTATATGAAACCCATTCTCCCAAGAACCCTAACCGATACTAGGTTCTTCTTCATAAAAAGAGATACTACAATGAACGTTAAGGCCCAGGGTGACCAGTGGTTCCAATCTGGCCAAGAGCCAACTTGGGAATGTTCTGGACATATTGAACTGCATTTGTCACCCCATCAGTGGCAGGGAGGAGGTCTATGCGTGGCATAGCTGACATATATATGGGCACATCTGTATCTACCCTATCTATCTATCTATCTATCTATCTATCTATCTATCATCTATCTATCTATTATCTATCTATCTATCTATCTATCTATCTATCTATCTATCTATCATCTATCGATCGATCTATCTATCTATCCTATCTATCAATCAATCTATCCTATCTGTCTATCTACTATCTATCTATCATCTATCTATCATCTATTTATCTATCATCTATCTATCTATCAATCAATCTGTCTATCTCTATGTCTATCTCTATCTCTATATGTCAGAGAGAGACAGAGAGACAGACACACAGACACAGACAGAGCAAGAGAGAGACAGAAAGAGAGATAGACAGAGGGAAATAAATATAATTCTTAGGTCTGACCTTGAAAAGTTCAGTATCTTATTAGCTTCATGGATATTCAGCCATAGCAAGAGAAAAAGTCCTAAAAATACTTTGTCTAAAACTATGAAATACTTGCATATATATCAAAGTCTGTCCTCTGTATCCTCAGTTGAAACAAATGACAGTTTTGTGCAGATCGAGTTTGATGCAGAACACCAAAGGTTTTGAGTGCGCTGGAGAGTTTATTATTGTGTACACTTTGCAGAGGCTTAATGACTCTGTAGAGGGCGAAGACAGACTCTAAATCGCAGTGTGTCTAGAAATGCTCCTTCCTCCTGGGTAGCAAAGCCCATCTGTTTTTAAACAGCGAGGGAGCCGCTGGCATTTTATTAAGCTGCTGTTTTACTTAAATTGCAGTTGTCTAAAGTGATGCTTCGCCTCCGCTCCTGCTTTCTAAAGCACAGTCACCACAGCGGCGTCTTACTTGGGAAATTACATGTGGCGGCCCCTGGAGTTGATCAATGCACAAAGCCAGGGTTTGGGGTTTATTTTAGAGCATCACAGTGTGCAACTGTTTTTCCTCAAATCTTCCCTTCCACTTCTCTGTTCTTCCTTTGCCCTATTATAAATACTCTGCTTCTAGCAAGCGGAAGAAGCTCGTATTCAGGGGGAGTCTTCTTTGCCATTTATTTATATTAATCACAACCTGCAGAATCCTTCAACATATTCATGGTAGCAGATCTCAAAATGACACCGAGCAAGGGACTCTCAGACCTGGTGAGAGTCCCTCCTTCATGGCCAAAGCGTCTTCCTGAGCTTTCACCCCCATTGTCTTTTTTCAGCCTTTTGGCTTTTTCTGCAGACCAATCTCCACGACCTGACTGTGAGCTTCAGCCCCGCGAGGGTACGAATCATGCTTCCAAGTCACAGCCCAGCTGAGCCACCAGATCTAAAGGGACCCCGCAAGGCGCACCTTTGCAAGGCGTCTTCAGTTTCTGGAGTCTCAGTTCACGCTCTTGAGACTCATGCACGTCTGTGGTTTCCATGTGTGCTCAGTTAACCGTCAGCCATAGTAGTGGGCAGAGAAGGGCTTTCTCTTCTCCCTCTCCCTCTTCCTTATGCTTCTTGTTGCCTTCCCCGTTGTCTACTAGTGAACGTCTGCACTCCTTGAGTCGGAGAGGAGCACCCCAAGTTTAGTGGTCATCAGGAGTCTTCAAACAGGAAGAGTCCAATGGGCAGAGCTCTGGGGACCTGGGCATGTGAGAGACGTGGTGTGGCAGTTGGTGGCAGATCCCAGGGATGCCTGGAGCACGGAAAGTAGAGATTCGAGGGAGGGAAACTCCCTGAGGCACAGAGTTAAGACCCCTGAACATGTTAGGGGTATGGAGGGGCAGAAGAGAGAGATACTGGAATTACATTGTGCAAAAGAGCAGGGGAGATGGTCCACTGGAGGTACCAGAGAACCAGGGGAGGGAGAAGCCAAATGACCCGCACAACTAAACCAACAGACTTCATCACGTACACGTAGTTGTGAAGCGCAAGGGACTGTTAGGCAGTGTGTGTCAGGGTTACTTTGCAAAAGAGTTTCATTCGCCTGCAAAAGCGCGCTCCACCTTAGCCAGGCTTTGGCATGGCACACAGCACAAGGTCTCCGAAGTACGGGCACTTTCTAGGCTCAAAGCCCCAGTGATAACAACGCTCTTCACATGTCCTAAACCTCAAACTCTGCCATGTGTCCTATTCTCCCAGACCTCCCTTTCAGAAAGAACAGGAATCAGAAAAGGGAAGGGAGGAGAGGGGAAAGGAAACGCTTCTCCACATTTCCCCTTTTGACTGAGTCCCCTAAACTTTGAAATGCTTGTCAGATCTCCACTCGTTGCTCTGAATGAATGCAGACCTGAAGGCTTGCTCTGTAAGTACAACAGTGTTGGCATAGAAGGCCCGTAGCCAAAGCATAGACTGTGGAACTGAATCTTATTCTGTTTTAACATGAGAAAAACAGAGGAACTGCCTGGACAAAGGAGTGGACAAGAAAAGCTGGGGACCATAAGGGTCTTGGTTAAGTCCCAGGGACTTAATTGTTTTCTCTTTACCTGGCCTGTTTTACTGAAGTTGAAGGCAGGAAGCGGCTGCAGGCATCCCGGGCTCGGCCCCATGACTTCACAAGCGAGGGTTGCGTGCCCAGGGTCGCCTCCTCGCAGAGGCTCACGGAGCTCGGCAGCAGCAGTCCCGTTCCGTAATGCTTTTATCTGTACTTATTTGCAGTGTCCTTGAGGGTAGATGCAAGGTGTCATTCTTCTTCTGACCCTGAACAGGGGACACCATGGTGGGACATAAGACCAGAGAAGGACTGCCAGGCAGACCACTGTCCCTTCCGCAGGGCCTCTCTGAGTTTGTCCACGGAGCCTGCTACGGCTCCTGGGCTTCCTGCTGCTAGGTCCTCACTATTGGACTCTTCCCCACCTAAAGACAGAAGCTACAGCCTGGCCACCCTATTCAAGCAGGAAGTCCCCTTGCACCCCCACCTTTCCCCCATTCAGCAGGAGAGACTAAAATAAATCTGTTGATCAGGATGGCTCCCAGGGCTGGTTCGCAAGGTTACAGGAAACCTTGTAAATCTACAGAATGTCTCACTAAATCATCAGAACACCACTGTCCTCCTATACTTCCCCCGCTAGAGGAATCTGCCCCTGAGAACAAAAATCTTCATCCTCCTCAGTGGGATACCCCCTCTCATACCTAAGCATGCTCTCCTCCTTTGTCCACGGTCAGCATCCTTCTCATCCTTGGCCAGGCTGCACCCAGCCTGAAGTGAAGATGGCACAGTTTGCTTCAGTTGCGTCTATCCTCGTGGTCCCCTTTGCTCTTCTGGTCCAGCCTGACCCCTGTGGCCCTGTTCGCCACTTTGAAGTTCTCAGTGCTCCTGCACGATCTACATGTGATCAGTTTGTGGGTATCTGTAGATATCTTTATTTATTTGTTTATTTATTTTGTCTCTTTTTAAAAAAATTTATTACTTTTAATAAGCGATAACAATATGATAGTTTCAAAACACATTAGTACATTCACAATAATTACATTGCATATTGCTGTCCTCATAGTAGTTATACAGAGCACAGGGTGCAGACGTGATAAATTTTCTAATCGATATTGCTAAGGAAGGAAAGAAAAAAAAATTCTTCTCTTTGAACTAAGAGGAAGTAGTTGTATACATAGTCCAATGTTCCATAATTGCAGTAGGTTACCGGCGAAACTGGCAGTGTTGGAGGCTGCTGGTTTAAGCCTCTTACAGCTCATCATGCTAATCTAGCTCTGCGTTCTATGCCTCATAATGTAGATGTCTTTGAAGCTCAGGTGTTGTCTGTGTCCTGCCTCTCCTTCCTTCCTTCCTTCCTTCCTTCCTTCCTTCCTTCCTTCCTTCCTTCCTTCCTTCCTTCCTTTTCTCTTTCAACTCTATATTTCTTTCAAGTATAGATAGAATCGACTGCTTTTGAGCTTCCCCATCCTGCCTCTGCTGAGCGTCAGAATCTCAGAGCTAGACCCAAAGGGAGACCCGACCACTGCGGAGTGCCTGGCTGTCACCTCCCAAGCCACGGCATGGCTTTTGTGGAGTGAGGGCCATCACCATGATGACAACCTCAAGGCACCACCGGGGTATGTGTCTGCAGCCATGGGCCGCAGCTCTCTGCACCTCAATCTCTTCATCTGAGAATACGAATAGCTTGTGTAGCTCCATTTAACTCTCTAACTTGAGAAAATAAACACAGTACACCTGGATTTGTTCAGTCTTTTTGAGACAGGAGGCTGCTGTGTAGTTCAGGCTGGCCTTGCACTCACTCTGTGGCACGGGGATGGCCTCAAGCTTGCAGCTGTTCTGCCTCAGTTTCGCAAGCACAATTCTGGTCATAAACAAAACTGAGTGGGAACTGAATAAAATTTCCCCACATGATCCACACTGAGTTTAGCCATTGAGTTTTTTCTTTTAGTGTATTTAATATAGGGTCTACAGGGTCTCACTACACGGGTTGGACTTGTGGTCATCCTCCTGATTTCAGCCTCCCAAGGGGTGGGATTATAGGCATGCACTACCATGCCCACTCTCAGTTGCTATCCTTGAGTGCCCTGGGGGTGGAGCTGGCATGACATGACACACCAGGAACCAAACCCTGGTCCCTGTGCCTGCCGAAGCAGGTGCTTTAATTCCCTGAGCTCTCTGGCTGGCCCTCTAACCACTGAATTCGATAGGTACCAAAACCACATTCATAGATTTAAAAGTGCTGTGTAAATATTAGAAATGGTGTAACTGGATCTTGCAGGTTTAATCTTGGAGCATCTCAAAGTTCTGTCAAAACCCTGGTAAGTTTGGCATAGGTTTTATTTTAGAAATCAAGGGAATTTCTCAGAAAACAAACTCAGGGTATTTAGAAAAGAAAGAGCAATTTTACCATTTTAGGCAAAGGAAACTCTGCTGGGTCGGGGCTCTCTAGGCTGGGACAAGGCCTTATATTGTTCTCTGGTCCTCTGGGGCTCCAGCATATGGGACACACTCATGTTATGGAGACGATGGGCCTCTATAGTCCCCTTACTGAGAACTCATTCCACGGGCTTCTGGCATTTTGGGGGTCATTTTAAAGAGCAGGGGAAAACAGGCAGCTACAGTTTATGTCTCAGGAACCCATGCTTCTGGAAGGTGGGCCTCCCTGTCACCATAATTTATTATGTGATAGAACTGTGGGGTTTCAGAGCTGGGCGGATCTGCAGATCACATTTGCTAGCATTTGGATCAGGAATGTCCCCCAAAGCCCATGTGGTGAAGACCTGCGCCTGGCAGGTACAACACTGTGAAGGAGCGGAGTGTTTCAGAGCTGGATCTGCTGAGGGAAGCTGGGCCCTTGGTGCCGGGCCACCAGAGGGGCGTAGGCCCATGGCCCGTTGCTGCCTTGTTTTGCTCCTTGGGCACCCTGTGGTGAGCAGGCCTCCTCTGGCACACCCTGCTGTCATGACATAGCATGATCCAGGAAAGAGTGCCAAGCGACCATGGGCTGAAGTCTCTGAAACCGTGGGCTGACTGGGGAGGCCTCAGCTTGCCCATCAGCAGATGAGTGGGTGAAGAAAACGTGGCAGATGCGCACAGCAGAGCAGTACGCAGCCACCAAGAAGGAGGCGTCCCAGGCCCTTGTGGGAAAACGAATCATTTTTGAAACCACGTTGTTAAGCAAAATGAGTCAGGCACACACAGTTAGATATTGCATGGTTTTTCTCATGTGACAAACTCAAAATCTAAATAAATGAAAAAGTGAAATAAAGGAGAGATGATAAGCAGGAAGCAGAATTTTTGAAGGTGAGGATGGGGACGAGAAGAAAGGGGTGGAGGGGAGGTGGAGAAGGGAACTGAAAATGACTGAGATGTAACATTTGCTGTTCCTGTAACAGCTTGTCAAACTGGACATGATGATTGGGCATTGCCAGTACGTACCTGCTGAAGAAAAAATGGCAGAGGCCAAGGGCTTGGTCCCAAGAGCACAGGAGGTGGGAAGGCAGCGCAGGGGTTCCAGTTCTCAGCGGGATCTGGGTCGGAGAGAGTTGGAGAGGAAAAGGGGTGGTGACCCCAGAACCCAGGAGGACAGCAGGTGATGGCTGGCCTCCGTTGAAAGAAGAAACAGGATGTGGGAGGAGGAATGGCTGTTTCTGTGAATGACCCTGTGGCTTCTGGCATCATTTCAGAGGAATGCTGCACACACATGAGCAGGCTGTAGTGTTGGGGATGGAGGGGGCCCCCGGGAGCTGGCTGGGCCTCGGTCCTGCAGCCTGGCACGCGCCTGTCTCCGGATCACAGAAAACACTTGCCAGATTGTACACTGAGGACGTTTCTACTTCTTGAGGTCCCTGTGTGTGGAGTGTGGCTAAGCTGGAGTTCAGTTGCCCATGTGGGGTTATGTCAAGACCACCCCCAAGAACAGGAGGGCCCAAGGGGAGAGGCCTCACCTAGGACCAACCTCTTGCTGACTGCATAAATGAACGAAGCCCCTGCTGTTCCTTTTCTCCCACCAGGAGAGGCAACTCCGCCTGACTTCAGCTTTTTGCACTCTGACTTGTGTCTTCATTTCTTCCACCATGCTTGCCCTGGGAATCTCAGGAGCTGCGCAGGGTGTGGCCGCTGAGGACAGAATGTCTGCAGGACATGAAGGTCCCCCATCAGGAGGCTCGCTTTATATATGAATATTGCCTTCCTGACCTCTTTCTCATTTTTAGCCTGTTGTGCCGTTTCTGTAAGTCTTCTCTCAAGTCTTCTTCTTTGGGCCATAATATTGTGTTCCACACTGTTGCGCTATTTTTTTTTTTTTTTTTTTTATTATACTTCCTGTATGCCTGGGGTTTTTCTTGATAATAATATGAACCTGACACAACTTTCCATAGACTTCAGCAATATTCTTTGTAGTTTTTGCTCTTTCTTCCTTGAAACACAGTTTAAGATCTGAGCAGAAAAGAAAGAAATGAAGAGTTCTGGGCGCCTGCTGGTGCTGTCCCCGCAGTGATGTGGAGTCTTAACACTCTCTGTCCGTGGGGCTCAGGAATGCCAAGCCAGGAGATGGTTGTGGGGAGGAGCCCTGGGTAATGATCCTTAGCGACACTGAGTGCAAGGACGTCCAGAGTCTTTGTGAAGATGTCACAAATCAAATGCACAACACAGGGATCATGTGTGCAGTATTTCCCTCTACCTCGTGTGAGGCTTGGAGGTCCTTTTGCATTTACACAGCATGCCTTTCATAGGACTGTGAAGTTTTCATCCCATGTAATTTTAATATTATAGTAACTCTCTGCTGTTTCTCCACTTCTCTTACAGTTTCTGCTTAGACGTCTCCCCAAGAACCTCAGGCAGTCATAGGCAGGGCTTTTGGAAGGTGACTGGATTATAGGGGCTCACAGATGATTTGCTACTGGGAGGTCCTGCTAAAAAGATACAGGCCTTGGGGCTGTGCTCTGGAATGGCTCTTCTCCTTCCCCAGCCCTCCCTTCTCTCTCTGCTTCCTGTCTTCCATGCTGTGAGCAGCTGCCTTTCACCAGGCTCTTGGAGCCAGCTGACTAGGAAGTGAAATGTGAGTAAAAAGAAACCCTTCCTTTCTTTTTTGTTTGTTTGTTTTTGTTTCTTTATTTATTTTATGGCTGGTTCAACCTTCCCTGGTGGTGGGGCTGGCACAGCATGTGGTGCTGGGGATCGAACCGTAGTCCCTGCAGTTGCCTGAGCTTTCCTAAGCAGGTGCTTTAGACCACTGAGCCATCTCACCAGCCCCCAACCCTTCCTTTCTTAATGGATGTCAGGTGTTTTGTTTTGGTGATGAGCAAGTGGCTATGACAATTTCTGGTGCTGAAGGAGCTTTTTAGGACAACACTGGACCTTGCCATTTGATCTTGCCTGCTGTTCAGTGGTGCCTTTGTGTATATGCACAAATAGTCCTCGTATTCTTTAGGAACTACATTCCAATAAGCACATCATAACTTAAAGATATTATACTCTGCAAAGTACATTGTCTCCACCCAGCTCACAAAACCCCTTGGCTTCCCCACCCAGCGTACTGTAGATCACTGGTTGTTTCCCCACGGTCTTAGCCAGTAGGGAGCTGCAGCTCTTCGGGGCTGCCGGGAGCCTAAGAGAGGGCCACGCAGCATTGGAGCAGCCCCAGCAGAGCAAGATTCAAGGCTGAAGCCATCGTTTCTACTGAATGCAGATTGTTCTGGCGCCAGCATAGGGGAGAGAACTGTAAATTGAGCCAGTGTAAATCCAAGAGCAAGGAACTGAGCATGGGGAGGGCAGGTGCTGTGTAAATGCATGTACTTCTAATTTCTTTTCTTGAAGCACTACATAGGACTTAAAAATCCCATTGCTCTGTAGGACTTACAAGACAGTATTTGACTCATGCTTGATTCCAACTCCCAGATGCAGCCCTGTTTCTGTGTTGTTTTTTTCTGGCACTTTGCCTGTGCGCTACTAGAATATGCTATCATTTCTGCTGAAGTGGGAGAATCAGCTCTTCCACTGATGGCACTTCCTCTCCCTCTGTTGTCTTTCACACTTTTCGAGTAAGCTTTTCTTTGTACTGTCATTGTACTGACCTTTGATTGTCTATTATCATTACATGTTCTACGATGTGTTTATTTTTTAAGAGATGGTTTTTGGTCCCTAGCTCTTTCCTTTCTCTCTCTCTCTCTCTCTCTCTCTCTCTCTCTCTCTCTCTCTCTCTCTCTCTCTCTGTCTCTCTGTCTCTCTGTCTCTCTCTCTCTGTCTCTCTGTCTCTCTGTCTCTCTCTCTCTGTCTCTCTCTCTCTCTCCCTCTCCCTCATCTTAAGACAGGGTCTCACCTTGTCTCCCAGGCTGGCCTTGAACTCACAATAATCCTCCTGCCTCAGCCTTCTGAGTGCTGGGATCACAAGTGTGCACCACCACGCCCAGCTTTGTTTTGTGTTTTGAGGCACATCTCACTGAGTAGCTCAGGTGGGCCTGGAGCTTGTCTGTCACCCAGACTCCTGGCTGCTTCCTCTTTAGTCAACTCCTGTCTGCCCTAAGGAGGAGAGGTTTCTTTGGGCTCACAGTTTCAGACGATTCAGCCCATGCTCACTGGGCTCCAAGGCAGGCACTCCTTGGTGCTGCGTCTCTCCCATTCCTTGTTCCTTGAAGGGTTTCCATTTTCCCTTTACCACTGTGACTTCGGTGGGATTTTTAGGAGGAGAAATGATACGTGTTCATGTTTAAACAGAAACCCTCTTTTAAAGAAACCCATTTCTGACAGCAGTACACTCTTTTGGAGACAGGATCTTGCTCTGTGTTCCAGGTTGGCCTTGAAGTTCTAATGTAGCTCAGCCTGGCCTCGGGAGCATGGAGACCCTCTTGCTTTAGCCTCCCAAGTGCTGGATGACATGTATGCATCAACACGCCTAACAGCAGCACAACTTCTTTATTTTTTTAAAATGGTATTTACTAAAGGGTCTCACTACACAGCTTGGACTCAGTGACCCTCCTGCTTTCAGCCTCCCCAGCACTGGGATTATAGGTGTGCACCACCTCACCCGGACATGGTGGCCAGCTCAGGGCACCTGGGAACGGGGCCAGCGCGGTCAGCACAACATTTTGCTGTGGGAAGCTATCAGTGGTGCCAGATTTCTGTCAGGCAGAAGTGCCCAAGGCTCAGAACTCGCCATCTGCCCCAAGTGGGTGCCTGAGATCCCAGCCTCGGCTGCCTCTGATCCCCCTGGCAGCTCTCTCCTAGTTTGGGCAGCGCCTGAGAATGTCTCTTACTTGTGAACTTCACTATGTGCCTTTCAACACTCTGTACAGCTGCTGAGGATTTCTCTCCGTTTTAGGGAGATGTGAAATTCCCCCACTGGCAGCAGCCAAAGTCAAGCTGAAACGTCTGGATGGTCCTACCTAGGATATTAAAAATCAAAAGCCTCTGTGTTTTAATTCCCAATATTGAAGTAGATTGATCTCCACCAGTTGTGAAAAGGCAAACTCTAGTTCATAATATAAATGATCTCACAGGATGCCTGCCGTTAGGGCAGTCTGGTGGCTTAATTGCTTCCTCCCCAGTGACTTATGGCTTGGAACAGATAGGAAAGGAGGCTATCAAAAGCAATACTTGAAGGCCAAAGATAAAAAATGTTAATAATTAGTAACAGCTAGAAGCCAAGTTAATTCTCAGCAGGCCCATAATGCCAGCTATTTAATGCAAATTAACAAATGACATTTTAATGCAAAGGACTCGAAAGCTAATATTCTAAATTTCCAAGGGAGATCAATAACTCAGCAAACAATCATGTGTCCCAGACAGGGATCCAGAGACGGACTGATAACTTCATCTTAGTGATGAGGGAAATGCTACACAGAGTTTACATCTGTGATCCAAAATCAGGCTAAGTTAGGGTTAGACGCCGCACGCTTGGGAAGAAGGTCTCGTGAAAATGAAAAAGCGTGAGCCCTCGCTGATCGCAGAGTGGGAAAAACGGTCCTATCACACGAGGTAATGAGATAATTCCTTTTTTCTCTGAAGGATTATGAAGGGTAATTCTGAATCATAATGGGTTCTCTTTGAGTTCTCAGATCTTGTGCTTTAAATAAAAGTTTAGTAAACGAATAATGAAACAGCGTTCCAATTTGTCACGCCAGATTGCTCAGGATAAATAATTTTTGCTTAAAATAGAAAATCACCCACTAATATGGGGATTGAAGTCTCCTTGTGACCAAGTGACATTGAGTTTTCTTTGTTTATTCAAAGCACTGAATAAAGCCTCGCGAGGCTGGTAACCCCTGTTTATTTAGTACCTTTCTGGGGCCAAAAATGTTCTCCCACTTACCTCACTGAATCTTTGAAACAAGCCTCCAAAGTATATTTTCTTAGCTTCATTTGATATAAAAGGGAACTGGGAAGTTATGGTTTTCCTGGAAGTGTGAAATGTACACCTTCAGGTTCTCCGCATTGTCTGCACGTGGAGAGGGGTTCACGCCTGAGCCCCGACTCCTTCCCTTCAGGGTGGCCTGTGTGCACGATTGCATCTAGGCCGTGAGGCCCCGTGTGTGGTGTCTTTGCGTTAAATGCACTGGGTCTTCTTGTCCTAATGTTTACTTATAATCTTTTGCTTCAAAATGTTTTTAGTGTATCGGTTTGACATTTATACCAATTCAAAAGCCTCTTATTTTGCCAACATTTTCTTCAAAGATAATGTCAATTATTATTTCAGTATGAAAGGCATATTTTTGTTTCTAAACCCATTCATCAAACACTTTAGAAGTGACATTTTCATAAATTACCTTCAGGGTAGTCACAAGAAATAACAAGATGACCAAGCAAATGTCATTACAGTGATCACTGTATTATCACTTCCAAGTTGATCATTTCTACGTGTAAAGAGCAATTTATTTCATAATTTTGTTTTGGGGCAGGATCTCACTGTGTAGCTCAGGCTGTGCTTAGATTCTCTATGTAGCCCAGGCTGGCCTCCAATTTGCAATATTCCACCCCCCCCCCCCCACAGCCTTGCAAGAGTTGTGATTGTCAGCATGTGCAACTATGCCCAGCTTCCTTCATACAGTGTGCTCTGGTCTGTCATTCAAGGTCATCGGAGTTCAGAAATAGCACCGTCCACGGTGGTCACCGAACTCGCATATAAGCACAGAACCCTTGTCAGCATGTGGACCCCTGCCCCCGAGGAATCAGGCAGGACATAGGCAAGAAGGGAAGGCTGATCAGCTAATGAGGTCCCAGCATCTGCTGGCCGGGTTGTGGTTTGTACAGGACACAGTGGCGCAGGCTGTAAAGTAGTCTGGTGGGAACAGTTCCGACAGTGATGTTTACGACACCCTCTCACTGGCTGTAGGCCTCGCTCTGTGTTTCTGTGTCTCTTTCATTTTCTTCCTTCCTTTTCTTTTCATTCTCCTCTCCTTTCCTCTCCCTTCCTCTCTTCATCTCTCCCCTCCCCTGCCCTCCCTCCTCTCTCTTTCCTTCCCTTCCTCCCTCTGTTCCTCCCCTGTTTTCCCCTCCCCTTCTTCCTACTCTCCCCT
>PVKN010000652.1:0-68851 GCA_004027915.1 Capromys pilorides | reverse complement strand
AGTTGATTGGAAAGAAAGATCAATGCTAATATTGTTCAGATGATATTCCTGCCTGTTATGAAGATAACAACACTTGTTACTATCCTATTAGCCTGATGTGAAACTGTATTTTATTTCATTTCTATATCTTTCCTCTTCTCTTTAAAATAAAATTTAAAAACACATCAGCCATAGTAATGTAAGCAAGATGATGTGGTACTGCCTAAAAACAAGATTTTGAAATCAAAGACAGTGATGGCGATAGACCTTGAAACGTGATTCGAGGCGCACAGAGCCTTCTGAGGAGTGACTCTGCTCCCCTCGCCGTGCTTTGAGGGAACTGTCTGTCCCCAGAGTTTTCTCTCCCATGAGTTTAGTGCCATGACCACTGTGACAGCTTTGGTTTTCTTTTATAGTTTTGTTGCTAGTTTGGTTGCATGAAATTATAAACACAAACATTTTCAGCTAAGAGTGGATATTTTATTTTTAGGGAATGGCTATCAGTACTTCCCATGGTAACTAAGCAAAACTTTGCCCTGAGAAACCAGCTTCAAAACTAAAAACAGAACACTGATGAGGAACTGTTCTCAGAAGGAACTAGCCTGACTGCTGGCCTGGGGCATTCTGTGGCCATAGGAGGTCCTTTGGGTGACCAGGGCTGGTGTGACTTGGAGCCATGATGATAATGACCTTAACTGTGGCCTATTTCCCAAGATGTCCTAGGCCATTGGTGGCAAACCTTTTAGAGCTTTCTTGTGTCTGCCAGAGACGTCTGTGCTGGTCATTTCATTCCCACCCTGTTGGAACTGGCCATGGTGGTGCCTGGGGAGGTCACCCCTGCTGCCGTGTGTGCGACACCATCTCATGGTGCAGTCCTGTCTGCTCCTGAGCGACCACGTCTGCTTCACCATTTCCCTTGTATGGATAGTCAGAAGAGAAAACCCTGCCAGAAACACCCAGCCAGGTCCCCTGGAGCTGGTGAGGGTCGTGGCTGGCAGGGTTTTCAGAAGTTTAACCATGAGCAATTGTTTCCTTCCAACTTAAGCAACGGGTCAGAGCTGCAGGGAACTGTACTATGGGTGTGTAGCACCAGTGACTTGTGTCCTCCATGTCACTCGTTTCCCATGCTCGCAAGGCCTCTGGGCCCATGGCCAGTGTCCCCTCAGGGCAAGTCCTCGCTGTGCTATCTTCTGGGATGCAGGGTGTCTTAGTTACTTTTACTCGTTGCTGGGATAAATATCTGACACTCAAAATGAAGGAAGGAAAGGTTTATTTAGCTCACAGTTACTGAAGGTCTGGTGGTCCTGGCAGATCCAGTGTCCAGTCTGTGGGTGGCCTCTTTCACTGGGTACTCCTGTCCACTGGTGGGATACTCGGGAGGCACCAGCCCCACCATGACCTCACCACCTAGCTTCTCAGCTCAGGGTGGGGGATCTCTGCCTCACAGACATTCGGTCCGTGGAAAACAGGAGTGCATGCTCTGTTGCAGCGGACATTTTTATCAATGAGAACTGAAAGGGGACCTGAAGCTCAAGATGTACTCCTGAAAGACTGCCATTCCCTGACCATGCAGAGAGAAGGTCTGGGGACCCTGGGGTTGGGGAGACTTCAGGCCTTACGGGAGCAGGCACAATCTGATCCAGACTCAGATGAGGGTCCTTGTGGTCCTCACATCCAGCAGAGGACACATTCAGCCACTGGCTCTATAACATGGGAAGGAAATTAGGATGGAGTGCGAGGACCCTGATGCTCGCAGGGCCAGGCTTCGGCATGGGGATAAGCAGCCCTGACCTACCTCTCTTGGGCTCTTCTCCCAGCATGTGGCCATGGGCACTACTCCCCTCTGCAGCTGAGGCAGGTCAGGACCCCAGGGAAGGAGAATTCTCTCTGGACCCCACTGGAAGCTCAGCCCTGTCCCAGGTGTCCTGGACAGGCAAGATGTCACTGTGACCTAAGGTCAGCCTTTCTGCATCGTGAGGCTCCCCCTTCATGACTTAGAGTGCAGCAGGAATGTCACCAGGCCCTTGCGACTGTCTTTGTGGGGCCCCAGGCTATGCTGTAGCTGAGGGCAGACATGATGGCACTGCAGCAGCTGCCTTCCCGAGGGAGGTGGCACGATGAGGGGAAGGTGATATCAAGCAGCCCCCAGAGCTGCGTGTGGTGAATGAACACCTTTCTGAGACCTCACAGACAAATTTCTCAGCAAAATAGAATCCAATCTGAGGGAGTGAACAGACCCAAGTTCTGAACTCAAGTAATGTTGCCAGTGTTCTGAGGTCTGGAAACTGGGTGAGCATGGGCAGAGGGAAGTAAGGGTCCAGACAATGCTTCCAGAGCATTCTCCTGTGACCCTACCAGACAAAGAAAGATACTCAGTTATGTTAGCAAAATGTTGGAAATATTGAAGTTTTCACTTAATCTAAGCCAAAAAACTGAGAAGCAATAGGGATTTTTTGGGGGGTGGGGGGAGGGGACTGGCTGAGGCTGCCATAAGGGTGGGTCTGGGGATCAAACTCTCATGCCCTGTGCCTGACTGGGATGCCCCGCACAGGCACTTAAACCACTGAGCTAACCCGCAAGCCCCTGAAGTTTTCAGCTAGAGAAATGATAAGATGAATAGGACCAGAGACGGACACCTAAACCACAGTCTAGAAGAATTTTTCAGAGTGAGTAAAATACTGAAGGTGTAGAGATCACTGAAAATTACATGGGCCAAGGCCAGATATAAGTCACAGAAATGATAAATAATACAGAAGGCCGATGCTTGTGTTTGGATCTGAGACTATTTGTTGTTGCTTTTCACTTTTTAAAATACTCTCCAAAATTTCCAAAGTGAACTCATAAGTTTAAAAGGGGTAAACACATTGTTAAACTTATATGTAGAAGACATTTTAAGTGATTTGAATAAAGTTATCTGAAGTACTTTTATGTTTCCTAGGGGATTTAGGCATTTGCATATCAAACAAATATTCTTCACATGTTGCTGTGTGGATGGCAGTCTCCTGCAGAGCCTCTTCAGAGATTTGGGCAGTGGCTTTGTCTTTGTAATACAGGGGTCTGAAGCTCTCCAGTGCTCCCGGATGCTGCTTCTCCATGGCCTCTGCATCATCTGGATGATAAGAGGAGGTGTCACTTGGTGGCTTACCACCAGATTTAAGGGTTATGCAGTGTTCTTTCTCTGTGGTGGAAAACTATACTACAACTCATCATCTTAAATCTGACAACAAATGTGTCCGCAGGCTTGGTCAGCAGGTGTGCTGGACATGTGTGGATGCTGGCAGAGTGTGACCAGAGGAGCCCAGGTTGTGCTGTGGAGAGCACAGCTGGTGTTCTCCAGGGCCGTGACAGATATACTGAATGATTTGAGGCTGATGTGGAGCATCTTTTGTAGAAGTTCCATGAAAAGATGAAATGTGGCATTTCTGCCTCTCAGAACTGAAAAGGGCAAATATTATATCATGTTCTTCTGGCTGCTTGTGTAAAAGGGCTTGGGAGGAAGAGCAGCAGTTAGGTGTGGCGGCTAATGGCCCTTCCCAGGGCTGCTGCAGCTCTCCACTGAAGCAGGGGGATGCATAATGTCTATGTGGCTGGTGACACAGAATCTAGAGGGATTGGGACGTGGGCAAGGAGATTAGGAAAAGAAATCTGTAAAGGCTCAGGGTAGTAGGAGAAAAGGGAAAGCATGGCTTTTATGGTTTGTGTCTAGTTGTCCCTCCGAAGCTGCATTAGTCATGGGATGGGGACTTCTAGAGCTTGAGACTAACTCATGATCCACTGGGATTAGTTTCTTAGTACTTCTGGGATTATGGATGTATGTACTTTCCCCAGCCTGGGGTGATAGCCTGAATGTAGTATAAGAGAGACAGAGAAACAGACTCTCTGTGGCTCTGGTTGGTCAGTTGCCTCTGTCACCATTTGTTGCTGTCCTGCTACCATGAACTGCTGCTCTCTGCCATGTGCCACTCAGCCTTGGAGCCAGCCAACTACGGACTGAAACCTCCAGTAACTGTGAGCTAAATAAAGCTTTCCTTCCTTCATTTTGGGTGTCAGGTATTTGTCCCAGCAAGGAGAGAAGAGTAACTGAGACAGAATTTGGTACTGTGGGAGTAAGGTCATTGCCGTGACTAACCTGGCCGTGTGGAATACAAGTTTTTGGGAATGGCTTATGGGAAAAGATAGGAAGGTTTGGAGAGGTCATCCACTTGCAAAGAGCTGGATAAACTTTGGCTGTTCAGTAGGGGAGATTCTGGTCAGAGCTCAGACTAGAAGACTGTCTGGAAGCCTGTGTACAAAGAATGGCTTATGGGCAAAGATAGGAAATGTTTGGAGAGGTTATCTACTTGTGAAGAGCTGAAAAGCTTCAGCTGTTCTGTTGGAGAGATTCTGGTCAGAATTCAGACCAGAAGACTGACAGAAGGCCTGCCTGTGATGACTGGACTGGGGAGGTTTCTGCTGGGAAGAAGGACTGCATTGGATGTTGGACTCCAGATAATTTGTGCTATGGCTTGACTGAAAATCTGTCTGAACTTTGCTTGTGCCCAGAGACTTTGCCTAAGATTGAGATTAAGCATGGTGGACTGATTAATCTTTCAAAAGATATTTTAAGGCAATGAACTATTGGGATGGTGGCATGGTTGTTATTGGGGGCTTTTAAATCAAGAGCAAAGAGCCAAGCAGGATGATTTAAAGTGTTGTGAGCTTGGCCAGAAAAGAAGCTCTAATAATACTGTGGACTGCAGAGACAGAGCTAAAAGGATCTCCATTGCTGGGAAGGAACCAGAAAATCAAAAGGATGGCCTGAAGGCATCACAGGAGGTGGCAGCTTTCCACTCTTCTCAGCCTCAGAATTGCAAGGGAGAGACTCTGCCATGGGAAGAAAACTGCAGCACCCATGTTCCAGAATGGCATCAGCAACCACAGCACATTCCAAAATGGTGCCAGCATGGAGAATTTATTCCTTGGAATCAGGGTCAGAGTGTTCATCAATCCAGGCACTCCATCCCTATAACCAAGAGAGTAGGAAACCTGGCTACTGCTCCAGCTGGCAGCAGACCTTGGCATCATCCACATGACATTGGTTTTAGGTGCATTCAGAATGCAGGAGTTGTTGGGTTAAGAAGGCTTCCACCCTGGTTTCAGAAGAAGGTCTGGGAGGCCAGGCAGTGTGCCCCTAAGAGTGCAGTGTGTGAAGCAGAGAGTGAGAAACATATTCAGTGGAAACCTCAGAAATTTGGAAAAGCCAGAAACATGAATCAACTATGGGAAACTGCAAAGAGGGAGCAAAGCCAGCCTAAGAAAGAAGCAACGAGAGCTACCACCAAGAGTGCCACAGGGTGGTCATGTAAGGCCTTTGAAGCTCACAACTCAGTCAGACTGCTTTGGATGTTCCACTTGGAACTATGGGATTTAATGTTTGCCCTCCTGGATTTTGGACCTGTGTTGGTCCCAGTGTTTTGTATTCCCCTTTTGTTTGCAACTTTTGGAATGGCAGTGTTTATCTTGTGCCTCTGAATGTTGGATGTGTTTAACTTTTCTTTTGTACATGGGCTTACAGTGAAGTTTGCCTTGGATCTTGGAGGAGACTTGAGACTTGGACTTTTCAGCAATGCTGAAACTGTTGGGACTTTTGCAACTCTTGGAGATGGACTAAAATGCCTTTTGGACAAAGAGTTGTGCATGAGACTTTTGGGGTCCAGGAGTGGAATGTTATGATTTGTGTCTAGTTGTCCCCCCAAAGCCTCATGCAGTCATGGGATAGGGACTTCTAGAGTTTGAGACTAATTTATGATCCACTGGGATTATGTGTCTTAGTACTGCTGGGATTATGGGTGTTTGTACCTTCCCCAGCCTGGGGTGATAGCCTGAATGTAGTATAAGAGAGACAGAGAAATAGATTATTGCTCTCTGTTGCCCTGGTTGGTCAGCTGCCTCTGTTGCCATTATTGCTGTTCCGCCACCATGAACTGCTGCCCTCTGCCCTGTGCCACTCAGCTGAGTATGGACTGAAACCTCCAGTAACTGTGAGCTAAATAAGGCTTTCCTTCCTTCATTTTGGGTGTCAGGTATTTGTCCCAGCAATGAGAGAAGCGTAATTGAGACAACTGGGTGAGGCCTGCAGCTACATCTGCCTGTGGATGCTTACCCAGCTTTCCTGGGGCAATGAGGTCCACACTGTTTCAGAGGCGGGGTTGTCTGAGGGCTTTCCTGCCTGTGGTGGTCAGAATGGTCTTAGCTGGAACCTAGGGTACCTGCAGGGTGGCTCCCTGGTGTCCATGGAGGTAGCCGACAGCCTTCAAGTCTGAGGGTCTGGGCTATAGCACCCTGGCCCCAGACACTGCTCTGAGCACACCACTGTCCTGTGCTTGCCCTACCCTTCTTTTCCTCTGAGGTGGGTGGGCAGGTGGTGGCATCCAGTCTGATGTGGGGTTTGGCCTCTCTCCCCCGCACCCTCCTCCGGTCCATTGGCTCTCCACCTGTCAGCCTTCCCTGGGCACTCGTGTCTGCACTCTCCAGGTAATGCTTTTGTCTGCAGTAGAGACATCGCTGATATTTGATGTTCCTTATGCTGCTGTAAATTTCATGTAAATCAAAAATTGATATTTTTATGAAAATAAAACAAGTGATAAAATAATTCAGTGGGTGTTTATGGGTGAGGTGTGTAGAAGTCAAGTTTTAAATTTGCTTCTATAAATCTGTATTTCTGTACAGTTAAATGGAGCGTTTTCTGTAGGTTTCTTGGGCCTTCTGCACACGTGAGCTGGCTGCAGGTTCTGCTCTCCTTTCTGAGCTGTTCCATGGGTGTGGCTGGAAGCCTGGTCCTTCCATGCCCAGCAGAAGCATTGGGGCTGGTGGCACCCTTTGTCCTGAATTCAAGCGGAACTGTCGAGCATTTCTGCCTTCCGTAGAGCATGTGCCCTGTCTGTTATCAGGCTGTGAAGTGCTTCTGTGCTGTTTCCTCTCTGCTCATTTATATTCTGCTTTGAGCTTGCTTTTCCTTATCAACATGATTATGTAGCTTTTATTTTTTAAATATAATATTATGTTGATCGACCTTTGAGTAGTGAACCAAACTTACATTCCTGGAAACATACACAATCTTTTTGGTTGTGATTTCTGTATTACACATTATTTGTTGATATTTTATTTAGTAATTTTGTATGCATGTTTATCACAGATCACTTGATTTTTTTTAAATCCTTTTTGTCTGGTTTGGAAATGAGGTTGGTCTGGCTTGCAAAAAGTTTGAGGGTCAGGGAGATGTCTCAGCAGCACAAGCTCCTGAGCTCAATCTCTGGTACTCAGTGCCAGTTTGGGAAGTGTTCTCCTCTCCACTTTGGAGCGTTTGTACAATGGCATTGCTTATTCCTAAAGCTAAAGATGTTCCTGGGAATCCGTGCCATCTTGTGATTCTTTGTGAAAATTCCTAATTACAGAGGTATTTCCTGTGTATAGGACCCTTAGGGTTTTTATTTCTTCTGTTGATTTTCATAAGTTATATTTTCAAAGGAATTTCCCATTTCAATTGGATTTGTAAATTAGTAATGTAAAACTGTTCACGCAGTTGTCTATGAAAATCACTGCCAGATCTGTGGTAATTTTCCCTTTCCATTTTTGATATCATTTACTTGTAGCTTTTTTGTATTTTATTCATCAATAGGGCTTTTCTTCTACATGTTTTCTTTTTTTAACTTTATATATTTATTTATGTTATGGCCAGCTTAGTCTGCCCTGGGGGTGGGGCTGGTGCAGCATGTAGTGCCGGAAATTGAACCATGGTCCCTGTGGTTGTCTAAGCTTGCCTAAGCAGGTGCTTTAGACCACTGAGCTATCTCACTGGCCCCTCTTCTACATGTTTTCTACCTTGTTCTACTTTTGCCTTTGTTATTTCTGGGCTTTCGTTTGTGCTCCACTTTCATCCACACTTCTGTCCATGTGTCAGTTGCCTGGGCAGCACACATGTACGAAGCTGCAGCTTTTCTCCTATTCAGTGCAAGTTAGAGCTCCTGAGTTTCGTCACACAGTACCCGCATGGCCTTCAGTTCAAACTGTTTGTAATTTCTCTTGACTTTTTAAAAATTTTTATTACTTTTAATAAGAGATAACAATATGACAGTTTTAAAACATGTTAGTAGTACATTTGCAATAATTGATACAATGCATGTTGTTGTCCTTGCAGTAGTTATACAGAGCACAGGGTGTAGACATGATAAATTTTCTAATCGATATTGGTAAAGAAAAAAAAGTTCTTCTCTTTGAACTAAGAGGAAGTAGTTGTATACATAGTCCAATGTTCCATAATTGCAGTGGGTTACCAGTGAAACTGGCAATGTTAGAAGCTGTTGATTTAAGCCTTTTACAGCTCAACATACTAATCTGGCTTTACATTTTATGCCTTGTAGTTAAACTTTTCTGCTGGGTGGTTAAGGGCAAGTTAAAGCAAGACCTGTATAACAAAATATTTAACTTTTGTATTTTCCAAGGTCAGATTCCCTCAGGATTAACTTTGAAACCATGTACAGTGTTTTGTAGAACTATTGTCAGTGTCAGCCACCTGGATGAGTCATGGCCATTGCTTGACCAGTTTGTTCTCTGTGAAAGCCTGAGTAAATGTTTTCTCTCTAGGTGACTCTCCCTAGACACACTATACTTCATTTATCCCTTTGCTCTGTGGTCCCATAATTTCCTTGAACAGAAAATTTGGGAAACCACTGAGTTATAGGATGTTACAGTACAGATTCTCTTGTGTCCTGAGTCCTCACTGACCTTGAAGGGCTAGAGCCAAAATACTGACGGTCCTTGTAGCCCTTCTTTTTCTCTAATTTTTGGTCTGTAAACTTACATTCTTAACCCTCCAAAAGAGAAACTTCATGATACTATTAATCTATAACATAGGTACTTGAGCTTAACATCACTGTCTTTCTGTATATCAAACATCTTAGACTTAACTTGGAATTGGTATTTTCCATCAATCATTGATATTCTAATAAATCTCTATAAAATGTGATAAAAGCAGTTACACGTTCTTACACAGATGTTTAGAAATCCAAGGATATACAAAATCGTAGCCTGTCAATCCTATGGACATTTGCCTAGTCTCTTACTCTCATTTAATACCCTTTTTTGTTTTCTTGTAAACTAACCATTTACTTGAGAGAGAGTATAGCAGTAACTGAAATTACATTAGAAGCAGCACACATCTAGAAGACCAGAATGACAAGCATGCCAAGCAAAGTTTTAGTGTTGCACATTGCTATCATCGATGTGGAAAACCTTTTGAAGTTTCTTAGGACCATTATCTAATTCATCCTGTGTACATAAGTGCATAGTTTTGCTCCTGCTATGTTTCCTCTCTTTTCTGCTTCCAGTCACTTCATTGTTTAACCCCTAAGTCTTTGACCCAAGTCTATCACCATGCACTAAACTAAAGTCTAAATGGATTGAAGATCTAAATATTAAAAGAGAAACATTATATCTCCTGGAAGAGAAAGTGGGAGAAAATCTTGAAGATATAGGGATAGGCAAAGAGTTCATGGACAAAAATCCAAATGCACGTTTAACACTTGAAAGCATCAACAAATGGGACCTCCTCTGGCTGAGAAGCTTTTGCACATCAAAAGAAATTGTTAACAGAGTGAAAAGACAACCCACAAATTTCGAAAAGATTTTAACTAATAAGTATTCAGACAAAGGTCTTCTATCTAGAATTTATAAAGAACTAAAAATCATTAGGGTCCCAAAATTCAAAGACCCAGTCCAGAAATGCGCATCTGAGATGAACACACAATTCTCAGAGAAAAAAATTCAACAAGCCTACAATACGTGAAGAAATGCTCCACATCGCTAGCCATCCATGAAATTCAAATTGAAACAACAATGAGATACCATCTCAACCCAGAAAGAATGGCTATCATAAAGAAGCCAACCAACAACAAATGCTGGAGAGGCTGTGGGAGAAAAGGAACCCTTCTCCACTGTTGGTGGGAATGCAGACTGGTGCAACCATTATGGAAAGCTGCATGGAGGCTCCTTAAAAATCTAGAAGTGGAAATCCCATTCAATCCAGCTGTTCCTCTACTGGGAATTTTTCCAGAAGAACTGAAAACATCATATCTTAGTGATATCTGTGCACCTATGTTTATAGCAGCCCAATTTGTAATAGCCAAATCTTGGAAACAACCAAAATGCCCATCATCTGAAGAATGTTTGAAAAAGATGTGGTATTTTTATACAATGCAATATTACTCATCTCTAAAGAATGATAAACTGGAAGACTTCATATATAAATGGATGCATCTTGAACATATACTCATGAGTGAAATAAACCAGACCTACATGTGTAAATATTGTAGTCTCTCTAGTGTAAGAACTCAAAAGAAGAAATAAAAATGAAAAGACATAACACAGCTGAATGGAAATCTCTTGACTTTTTAGAAACATGTTACTTAATTTTGAGATCATTAGCCATTCTTCAGTCAGCGTTTTTATTATTGAACGCAACTTTAATTCCACTGTAGTTAGAGATTAAGTGATCTCTTATACTTCGACTTGATGGGCCTTGCTTGGTTTCACTGAAAATCAGTTCTGGTGAATGTTGTGTATGTGCGTAATGAAATGTTCCTCCTGTCTTCTTGAAGAATCTATAGCTGAATATTATGAATTACTTTGTGTAGATCTTTTAAACCCTCAGTGGGGCTTCCTGATGAATCTATCTACCTAACCAGTCAGATTTTATTCACATCTTTTTTTTAAGATTTGGCGAATTTTGCATCTTGTAGTGCACAGTCACGTGGTAAGACATGGGCACTGAGACTGTGCGGCTTCCGGCCTGTTTGCCTCCTAGCCTCATGAAATGCCTTCTTTGCCACTTCCCTTTGGGTTTGCCTGGAAATCTCCCTTCTCTGATAATTAACACATGAGATTTCTGTGTTCAAATAGCCGTATTAGTGTTTAAGCTGTATCCCGTATGGGCACACTTGGTTTTCTTTGCCCGTTTGTCTCTTTTTTTGTGCTGTAACACACCAATCCAGGGTTGTTTCCCTTCGTGTTGTTGTCTTTCGGCTCAGGTCCACATTACACTTCAGGAAAGTCTCTGAGTGGCTTCCCTCAGGGTTATAGCAGCCACCCTTGGCTATTAGAACCATCACGAGGGCCCTGTCATTGGTGCTTCCAGAAGGCCCCAGGACCTGAGATGCTCTGGCTCTTTTGCCAAGTGCTTCGCCTCAGCTGTACTGATCCTGCACTTAATTTAAGGTTAGCAGGGTGTGGGCTGACCAAGTAGCTCAGCAGGTTAAAGGCCAGGCGTTCAATCCCTGGGCCTGCCTTGCCAGCCCCACCCCTGAAGTGTGCCTAGATGGCAATTGAGACTGGGCGTGGTGGTGCACTCCTGTAATCTCAGCTCTTGGGAGGCTGTAAACAGGTGTATCACTAGGAGTCCAAACCAGTAGTGAACACCCTGTAGACCCTTCCACAAAATACAAACAGAAACAAAACAAAAGATTTAGCATGGTGTGATGATGACTGCTTTGTATGGCTGATACCAGTCCAGATTCATTTACCCACCTGCTTATTTTATTCTCGCTGTCTGCCAGCCCCTGGGTTGTATGTGGACCATGCCCCTTCTCCCAGAAGAGCTCCCAGAGTTCCATGTGAGTGTGGATCTCCTGGTAATGAATTTCCTCCCTTTTTGCATGGCTAAATGTCCAACTGAGGAGTTGGTCTCATTTGAAAGATGTTGTTTTCAAGCTCAGAATTAGAGGTGGGTGTCTTGTCTTTTATGTTTAGAAAGATCTCTGTGTTAGTCTTCCATCAAGGTGACAGAATGCCTGATACAGTCAGTTTGGGTGGGATCAGGGGTCTGCTTTGGCTTGGGTGCCAAGGTTTCAGTCTGTAGTTGCACGGCCCTGTCACTTGGGTCTGCATGGGGCTGCGCATCGAGGTGGGAGCACTTGGCAAAAGCTGCTCACCTCAGGGCAGCAGGGAACCAGAGACGCAGAAGGGGGCAGGGTCCCACTGTCCCCTGAGGCTGTGTCCCACTGACTCACTTCCTGCAACTGGGCCCCGCCTCCTGGAAGTCCTACCACCTCCCAGAAGCACTACAGGCCTCCAGGATTGGATACTGCGGGCCCACGTGTGGCCATGTCTGCCATAGTCCTTCCTAGAAACCCACATCACCTTTGGAAGTTCTCACTCCTACCTCAGCAGTGCACAGGTGTCCAGAAAGGAGGCAACGGTGGGCAGACGGGCAGGGTGCAGGGTGAAAAGCTTGATGGAACTTGAAGCTGGCCCAAGAAGTAGCACCATTTAGGTCGCTATTTTGACATCACCTCTTTTGTCAGACACAGTTTTCAACTTGTGAACACAGGCCTGAGAAACACATCTCTTGCCCTGACTGAGGTCCCTGCCGTTCCCCTGCCATGTCTTCTGTCTGATGCACTCTTGCCCGCATGTGGAATGCATGCTCATGTATGTGCCCTTGACAGGGAGCCATGGATCAGATGTGTCATGCATCTACATTTTTAAAAATATATTTGATTGCTACAGGGTCTCACTATGCAGCTCAGACTCATAGTGATCCTCCTGTTTTCAGCCCCCCATTGCTGGGATTACAGACCTTAGCCACCACACCTGGACTCTGAGGCTGGCTCAGCCCACCCTGGGGGCAGGGAAGGTAGGCATGTGGTGCCAGAGATTGAACCGCTGTCCCTGCACTTGCCTAAGCTTGCCTAAGCAGGTGCTTTGGCCCACTGAGCTATCTCACCGGTCCCATGCTTACATTTTAAAATTTCATTAATTTTTTTTTTTAGATCATCCTAGGTAATGACAGGCTCATGCCCCATTGTGAATTTATGTATTCATTTATTTCTTAGTGGTGGGGGGCACTTTCTGGCTACCGTCTGTCTCAATTACTCTTCTCTCATTGCTGGGACAAATACCCAGTGCCCAAATTTAAAAAAGGAAAGGTTTATTTAGCTCATAGTTTATGAAGGTTTCAGTCCATACTCAGCTGGCTCCAAGGCAGAGTGGCACATGGCAGAGGGCAACCTTACATGATAGCAAAGAACAAGAGCAAAAAGCTTTATTTGTAGGCATTCATCCACTTCAATTGGAGACCTAGTGATTTTCTGGTTGTTTTCCAAGAATTCTTTGTACATTGATGCATTTCAGATATCTTAGAATTGTGCTGGCAGCTTAGCTTTCACATAGTGCGAATGTGGATTTGACCTATGTACGTGGCAAATTACTTTTAGTTTTCCCATTAGGATGTACCACTCACTGGATGCTTAGGCAGGGTGGAATAAAGCACCTATCCCAATGAAATGCCATTGAGTATTCAAGTGAAATGAGGCAAGAGTCTCAGAGCTCTGTGTGAGCTCTTTCTTTCTTTCTTGTATCTGGTTCTAGTGAAGTAAGAAAATATACTGTATATTCATTTTCCTCATGAGCATTGTCAGGCTGGGGTTGACCCAGCACAGCCCAGGGTGGGCAGGAAAGCTCTGTGGTGGACCTGCAGGGCTGCCGGGGCTGCGCCCCGTGTGAAGGGCCAGGCCTCCGTCTCTCTGAGTCTTTCTGCCTTCAACAGGCTGCTTGTCAAGGCTTCCCTGAAGTGGGAGCAGGTGGACAGATGGGCCCTGCCCTGTCTGCAGAACAGTCTTCACCGCACTATTTGCCTTGGAAACCAGAGCTCAAGCACACTTGCCTGTCCCTAAGGCAGCACGGCTGCATGCTCCAGACTCCTCCTCGGGAATGAAGTGCCTGTTCTTCTAGTGAAAGTTGCTGGAAGCCTCCTCCTTCATGAGAGCTACACTGGGTCTCAGGAGTACATGGACAGCAGTGCACCCCTCCCCGTGTGTCAGCGCTCGATGTGAGCCCTGGCTTGCAGGAAGCAGCCCTAGCTCGGTGTCTCATACTGTGTCAGGCAGGAGTATCATGTGGCCTGGTGACCGTGCCACACCCTTCCTAATGTCACGGAAGGTGTGCCCCAGGACCAGCTGGTGTGGGGTTGTGGGCTGCCATCCCCCAATGAATCCAGGATGATGTCTGTGACAGCTGGTATCCATATGGGCCCGAGTTAGTTAACATGAGTTGATCTTTTGTGTTTTCTCTTTGGATCTTAGTAACTGACACTACATGAAAGCCAGAAGCTAGCATCCTGTTTTAAGTTTTCACAGACACCTTGGGGTACAAATCCTAGGTGAACTCCTGGCCACACACACTATTTGAACATCATTAGCACTGCCTGTAGCAGACGCTGTAGCCATTATTATTAAACCTGGTGAGACATTTTGCAGATATTGGTTGAGTGAGAAAATCTCACCAGCTGAGGTCCTGGCACGTGCGTGTAGGACTTTTCAGGACTTTTTTTGGCAAAAGAGCTGGTGGTTGGAACATGCATGGTAGCGACGGCCGGAGCCCTGACTGCTTGGTCTGCTCAGCACTGCACTTCCACACCTGGGGGATCTTGTTCTCTAGAGCTCGTCTTCCTCTGTGCTTTATTTTTTAAAATAATTGTATTAAAGAAAGTGTGAAAGGGGAAGAAACATAGAAAAGAGAAATAAGAAAGTGGAGTTTGCATGCCATGCATCTACATCAGCGTCGAATCAGCTGGCTGCCACAGACAGGTGGAGAACATTACTCCCAGCACAAGTCCTGGACTAGGCACAGTTTAGCTTTCTTGTGCCTTCTTCTGCCTGGTTGTTGTTTCCTTCTTCGTTTTATGGCAAGGAAGACAACATTGAAACTTGGGTCCCCAGCTGCGACAGCCCAGCAGCTGCCTTTACCTCTGACACATGGGGGTGCTCAGAGCTCTCGCCAATGTCTTTGACCTGCATCTCACGTTGCTTTTGCAGGCCTAGAACCAGTCCATACCCACCCGCACTGCTTTGTTACTGTCCTTTCGAAATGTCCCCTTTGGAGGGAAGCTGCGCCTTTGGTGCTACTCCTTTATCTCTGTTCTTTGCCTTTTGAACTCAGTCCTTTTCTAAGAAAACTGACACGCAGGCATCCTATGGCTGGGGTCAGTGCGACGCCGTCACCAAGACTATGGCCATGGCCACAGCCCAGCACATCACTGGCTTCTCCTCTGTTCCAGGGCAGGGATGGGCAGGACAGGTGAGGTTCAGCCTCTCCTAGGACCTGGGCTCAGGTCACCCCATCAGGAGGAGGGGTACCGTGGGCATTGGGCTCTACATCCCTGTTGGTGATGGACACACATGCTCAGATGTCTAAGGCTCGCCTTTGGGCCAAGAGCTCTACTCCTAGCTCTAGGCCTTTCTCACCTTTCCGAGATTCACAGAAGTACCCCATGCGGTCCAGCACAGCACCACACTGTGTGGTGTCCCGTGGCCTGTTCTCTCCTTCTGGGCTCTTGGGGTCAGCAGCCTCCATCACACTTGGCAAGACCCAAAGTAGAAGTCCTCCCCAGTGCCGCCTCCTCCCAGACCACCAGTTACTCATCAGCTCTGGCTTCAGAGTGTCTAGCCCACGCACCAACCCAGGCCCATGCCTGCTCGTCTCCCACTGGCAGCATCCGTGGTCTTTTGCTTCTTGGTGTGGGTTTTTCCTCTGGTGTCTGTGATGTCCTGGGGCCTAGGGTAGGGACTCTGTCCAGCTCTAACTCTAGACTCTCACAGACTGGCTGGCAGAGATGCAGATGGAGACAGACTGACATGGAGCAGGGCTAGGGTCCCAAGGCCCTCCAACCTTGTGCCCTATTCAGCCTCCAGGACAGGCTCGTTCAGATGGCATCCCCCACAGCCCGGGTCTGGGCAGCTCTTGTCTCTGACCCCTTTCTCCTGCTTCCCTCCCTTCCCCACACCCAGCCTCTGATCACCTGGACACAGCATTGAAGAAGTGCTGCCCCTGCCTTAGAACAGGGCTGCATTTAGGCCTTGGAAGGTGACTACCTCTTGCCTAGGAGGCTCGGAATGCTGACCTTGCCATTCCCTTTGGCCCATAGGGATGGACACAGGGCCTTGTGAGCGCCAGGCTGATGCTCCCCTGGGCTGATGCCCAGCCTTCCTGAAAGCTTGTGCTTCTGCTGCAGGGAGTGTTGTAACTGCTCCCCTGAGATAGCCGGGATGGCCCTGCAAGTGGATGGGGCCAGCTGAGTTTCCCTTTCCTGCTCTCCCACAGAGCAGCTGCCCTGGGGTGTTGTCCCTTACCCTGGACCTATGGCCTACCCCTGCAGATGCCATGTATCTGCTTCTGGACTAGCCACATCCACCTGGATCTGTGTCACCCCAGGCCTGACCATGTGGTCCAGGGTGTCTCAGTGACCATGTCTGCAGTCAGAGCTGGTATGGTCTCTGTGGTCAGCATGTTTATGTTTGAGGCCCACATCCTCTGGTACCACATGTCGCCTTGCCCAGCACAGTATGGCTCATGCCGGTGCATGCCCAGAAAGGCGTGCCTACGGCATGGATAGGTGCTCTTTCCATGCTGTGCTGTCACTCTCCCTCCCCAAGGGGCGTGCTTTGCGAAGGTCCCTTTGCTTCGTAGAATATTGCAGGCTACACTCCGCCACTTGAGAGCTGCTCCGGGCAGCTGCCTCTGGGACCTTGCTCCTAGCACCCGTGCTGCCATCTGGCAACCTCAGGAAATCATTCTAAAAACACTCAGCGGAACTTTCCAAAAATGCTTCCGCTGCTGCAGCAGGATATTTAAGGTAGGGATGTGTGAGGCAGTGTAGGCAGGTTGCTAGGCAACCGCCCCATCCTCCAGGTCCAGCCTTAGTCGCTAGGCAGCAGTGAGCCGGGCACAGGGAGGGCCCGCTATGGTGCTCCAGGGGAACGGCTGTTGCTGAGGACCTGATATGGATGGGGTCTCCGAGGAGACTGTGGGGACTCTGGGAATCAGCTCAGGGTGGGGCCAGCACTATGAGCTGTCTTCAGTCCCAAGCCTTGGAGCCTCCTGGGAGTTCCTATCCTTCAGAGACCACTGGACTTCAGTGGAGGGAGGTGCTGGGAAAGCATGGCTCCAGAGGGGGCAGCTGTCCCCAACGTGAATGCTGCCAGCTGGGGCACCCTGGGTGCAGTCTGCTAAGAGATGAGTGGGGACAGGAAGTGTATGGTCAGGGGCCAGGGGACCCAGCATGGGGTTGTTAGGGAGTCATATGTTTGTGGTCCACTGATTTAGATTTTCAAATAACTTAATGTAATTCACCTCGTTGTGAGTTCACATGATGTCATCTCCAGTCCTGGTTGTAATGCTGAGCTGGTTCAATCCCTGAGAACTCAGCAGTCCACTCTCCAGGGCAGTCTGTGTCCATCCCTCTCCCACCACTGTAGGATAAAGGGACACTGTGGCCAGTGGGGCACACCCTGAAGTCTGGAACATGTCTGCCTCCCTGGCAATGCTTTGTCTGTGGGAGCGGCAGGCCCAGCCCTGTAGGCACTGTAAGTGTAGCAGGAGAGAAGGCATCCAGAGAAGGAGACCGTGGAATGTGTGGCAAAGCCAACACCACAGAGCTAGCACGTGGAGGCTTCAGACCAGGGAGGTGCCCTGGGCTCCGCCCCTCCCCACTGCCCGTGCCTGCTCAGCCCCTCTGCTGCACCCTGAGTCATCTAGTGGAGGGCCTTCTTTCATCACCTGTGATACCCTGGCCCACAAATTCCAGAGCTCTGTCCCTGAAGGCTCTCGCTCTGCCTCTCCCCCTTCTCCCCCTCCCCCTTTCCTCCCATCTTCCCCTCCCACACCTTCACCTTCACCTCTCCTCTCTGCCCTTCCTCCTCTCTCCCCCTTGCCCCTCCTCTTCCCGCTCCTTTCCCTCCATCTCCCCACCAGGCAGGCCTATGATGGGCTCCACTCTGTATTGCCTTAGCACTGCTCCTGGCACCCTAGACTCTCAGTGCTGGCTAAGGCTCTTAGGACTTCCACCAGTTCCTGCCAGGAGCAGCAGATTCCACCCTGTACCAGGTGCCACACCAGGTGGGCAGAGTGCTCTGGAGAGGGTAGTGGCTTGCTTGGCTGGGTGCTCCATAGGATGGGACCATTGGTGCTGTGCCAAATGGGACAGCACCCATGTGACCGTGAGCACGTGCCCCTGGAGGCCAGGCTGCCTGTGCCCGGCTCCCAGGTAGGTGACTGCTCCTGCAGCTTCAGTCTCCATGCCACTCTGACCCCCCCATCTCCTCACCTGTGCCCTCTGTACACAGCCCAGGGCATTGCTCTCTGTGGAGCATCCAGTGTGGCCTCTGAGGGAGCCTGAGTAGACAGTGTTGTGTGCATGATAGCCTTTGGACACTCCAAGTCTTTCCGGGCCTTCAGGTTTGCAGAAAGAGGCTCCCCTGCATGGAGCACATGGCCAGAAAGGCATCCCAGCTGCCACAGCAGAGGGCACTTTCTGGGTGTTTGCAGTGGCAGCAGGCGAGCAGGACAGTGGTAGTAGTGCTCTCAAAGAGGAGGGGGTGCTTCAGAGCTGCGGGTCACACTGTAGAGCACTGTCGGTGTGCGGAGGGGCTGCGCCTGCTGTCTGAGCTCCCCTTCCTTGCCTGGGCTGTCCTGCTTTGGCGTCCACTTCACACCAGTCTTCAGCCAGCTGGGCCACACTCAGTTCCGTCCTGAGCTCTTTCCACTTGTGCTTCCTCCTCGGCAAAAGTGTTTATGATGGTCTGGAAGTAAGGGGAGGTACTTAGGGAATAACAGGGGCAGCACACAGGACAGCAGCCAGCCTGCGCTGTGCACGTCGATTCCAGTGCTCTTTAGACCCTTCTGGTGGGGCTGGGGGCATGCATCCCCATCAGGGGCCCAGCACAGTTCTTGTGGGCTTCCTGGACGCACACTGACCTGAACATCTGAACCACATAGGCAGGGATCCTAGGAGGGGTCGCTGCCTGAGCTTGCTGTGAGAGTGGCACCCACACAGCTTCTGCCCCTTCCCCAGGGCAGTTAGCTTGGACGATGCGAGGGTCCAGCTGCCAGATGAACTGCACAGTTCCTCGGTGGCCAGGGCCTGAGTTCTTGAATATTTGTTAAAAAGAGGCAATGTAAAAAATTGGCATCATCATGCTGCATTACACTGAGATGAGAAGCAGACCCCTTGCTCTGCAGAGCACTTCTGTATGTGTGTGTGCATGTGTGCAGACATGTGACTGCATCTGTGTGCGTGTGCATCTGTGTATATCTCTATGCATGTACATACCGGCACATGTACAGGTACATGTGTATGCATCCCTATGTGCGTACATATGTATATCTATTTCTGAGCATACACATATCCGTGTACGCATGTGTGCATATATAAATCTGTATATTTGCATATCTTTGTGTGCATCTGTACATCTGTGTGCATGCATGTGTACATATGCCTGTTTGTATGGTGCATGTGCATCTGTAAATCTGTGTGTGAGCCTGTGTCCATCTGTATAATTTATTATCTTCCTTAAAGTGTAGTAAGCAGTAAAGTGTTTAATTTTATGATACTTGGGAATGTTAACTTTCTCTGTACCCGACTTAGCATTAGTCTTACTTTGAATAATTTTGAATTGTTAATTTAGTCATACTTGTGCATTTCTGGGGTGTGCACAAGTGACTGTCTAAGGTAGAAATTGCCCCTTCTGGTGACCTGGGCAGTGACAATTGCACACTGTCCAGCACACTGCTTGGTGCCCTGGCCCTGCCAGGCCACAGTGAGGGACTGGATGTAGAGCCACACAGACACCTTGCGTCAGGGTCCCACAAGTCCCTTAGGGCTTCTGCTCCTGATTATCCAACCAACCACCGTGCCATTTATTTTCTTGTGTATTGGTCACTTTAGGGATCACTTTAGTGGGACCCTTCCTTCCCATTCCCCAAAGGACATGTGTAGAAAGAAGGTCGGGCCAGCCCCATGGAACTGAAGCTGACCAAAATCAAAGGGAGCTTGCGCGGACTGACCCTGTTCAAAGGTACGGAACCTTCTCTGAATGTTGTGTCCTTGTCTGTGTTTATGGGGAGCTGAGTCACAGCTGGTCGTTCCTAAGAGGCGAGGCACTGCCCTAGCACAAAGAGGAACCACTACTGCTTGACTCTGAATGACAGAAGCCGACTGAGAGGGCCTCTGGCTGAGAACAGGCGCTGTCTCAGTTCCTTTCCTCTCATTGCCGAGACAGAAGGCCCAACACCCAGAATGAAGGAAGGAAAGGAAAGGAAAGCCTTACCTAGCTCACAGTTGGTAGAGGCTTCAGTCCACACTCAGCTGGCTCCAAAGCAGAGTGGCACATGGCAGAGGGCAGCAGTTCATGGTGGCAGAAGAGAACACACCAGCAAGACCAAATTGGAGGAGCAGCAGCTGCAGCAGCTAGCAGGCCTCTCTGTCCCAGGGCAGGTGCAGCACTCACGCCATAATCCCAGTATTAGATCATGAATTAATCACAGACTCCAGAAGCCTGCCCCAGTGACTGCATGAGGCTTTAGGGGGACAACTATGGTTTCCCAAACCACAGTGTGGGAAACTTGAGGACCCTAAGTTCCATTGAAACTTCTATAAATTCTTGGACGGGTTAGTTTGGTCCTTGTCCCATGTCGTACTCAGTTCATTACCATATGTGTCTCCCATGACTCTTGTTCTTTTCTTTTTTGGAAGTGGGTATACTTAAGCAGTGTGGAGAAGGTGCCAGGAATAGTGAGGGACTTCTAGGAATGTTTGCTTTGGAACTGGTATGTGGGATCCAAAGACAGCTCAGACACCCAAGGGTGGCTCTGACCACAGATCCATCTGCCATCATCACCCAGCTCATACCACATGCGCATTTCAGTTGCTAGGGTTTTTAGTGAGACCCAGAACAGCTGCAGAGCTCACGCACCTGCATGTGTGTAGTGCACCTAACTTGTGTCTGGGTTTCTGCAAGAGAAATGGAATTCTTACTTTCATCCACAAATCCTCACAATTGGGAGCTGGAGACTCAGGCTGCATCAGACCCAGGCCATCCTTCACAGGTTGGCAGCCAGGGAGTGTGGCTACAGGAGCTCAGCTGCACTGTGAGGAGATCTTGGGACGCCTCTTCATCTTCAGAAGCAGTAAAATGGGCCCTGCGCTTATTGGTTGACAGTTGTGAGCCAGATGCAGCCACCCAGCACAGACCTTGTCTTCAGGCCACTGGTACTTCTGGGGGTACACTATCTGTAACCGTAGCTGGGTAGAAACAGCCCTCAGTCCAGGTACAGTGACGTCAGAGCCTGGCACAGACCTCGGGGGAGCTCTGTCAAGGCCAGTGACATGACCAGTCCCATGTTCTCATGTTTCTGTCTCCCTACCCTGCTTGGGACACCACACTCAGGCCTTAGCTGAGACACAGGTGCCTCAAAAGAGACTATTACAGGTCTACACCTTCTTGGAGCTCCCTGCATATGCCCTCTGCACACATCACTGAGCCCCACCCACCCCCTGCACACATCACCAAGCCCTCGCTCACCCCCTGCGCAGGCCCTGCTTCTTCTCCCTTGGTTTCTGGGTTGGTCAGGATTGCTGCCCCTGCACTGGGGCAGGATGGAGCTGAATTTACCACTTGACTTTCTACTTTGGGGTATTTTCTGTGGCCTTGGCTATTTTTTGTCCAAGAAAGCAAATCTTCTCTGACCTTCCAGCTGTGTTGCAGAGTGTGATTCTTGCCAAAACAATCCTGTTTTGCCTGTGTCCTGTTGTGTGGCAGCTTTGTCCCATGAGGGATGCAGCCTCTAGGTGACAGCACTGTGCCCACTCAGGTAGATACACTGTGGAGAGTGGAGAGGTCAGTGGTGCAGATGTTGGGGCACAGAACTGGGAGCATGCAGCTTGAGTCCTGAGGTTCTGGGTCCTGTTTGGTTCTATGCATTGCATAAACCTGTCACCTGCTAAATAAGAACCCACAGTGCTCTAGTTTTTCACTTAAGAATTTTTTTTCCCAGAGCCATAGTGAAAATAGCCAGCCAAACCTCTCGGTGAATGTATTCTGTAATTGTGCGGTATTTTAATGCATTTATTTATATGCAGCTTGTCCCTGGAGGTATTTAAAGAAGGGAAAGGATGTTATTCTTGGACTACTGTAGTGGATTTAGCTTTATGGCATTGTTGCTAAACTATCCACAGTAATAAATGAAGCGGGGCCTACATTTGTGGACAGTTTGTATCACAGCAGTTCTCAGGCACCTCTTCGTCTCCCGCCAAGTGGGGCCCTTGAGGACAGAACCTTGCCCTAATTTATAAGGACAGAGCTGGCTATGTGCCCAGGCAGGGCCCTTGGCAGGGGGGTAGGAAGGCAGGCTGGGCGGGGGTTCCACACCCTCAGGAGGAGCCAGCCTTGCCTGGGCTCTCAGCTTATTCCTGCCAGATTCTGTCAGTAGCAAGACTGGAAGATTGGGGCTTGGGGATCTGCGAGTGGCCTCAGTGTGAGGTAAGCTAGGAGCCAGGCTCTCTTGCCAGTGCCACACAGAGAGCCTGTCTGCCCTGTTGATGTGTCTGCTGTCCCGGAGCCTTGGTCCTGCATAGTGATCCAGGGAAGCCTTTGTGGCCAGCTGGGGAGGCTGTGTGCAGTGGTTTATAAGGCTTGCCTGGTGCAGGCCCATGGTGGGGTCCCAGAGACAAGTGCCCAGGCCTGGGGCCCCTTCAGAGCCAGCAACTTCCCAGGCAGAACTGGGCGTCCAGAAACTTATTGTTCTCTCAGCAACTCTGGTATGGCTCCTGTGTCCCAGCACCTATGTGGTGAGGCTCAGCCTGGACACTGCCTCTGGCAGATGCGACCCAAGCAATGGCTGAAGCAGCACACACTGCTGACAGGGATGGGGGAGATGCAGGCGGGGGCTGCTTTCAGCAAAGGCAGCCAACCCATCTGCACTTAGAGGAGGAAAGGCAGTATTCACTCCTGTCCTCAGGCACAAAGGCTGTGAGACAGACAATGAAGTGGTCTGTATCAGAGTACCAGTGACATCATACCCCGGTAACTTGTCATTTCCTGCTTATAACCTGAGCCCGGTGAGTACATGCTTCAGCCCAGACTTGGCTGCAGAGACTTGCTCTGAGGTTCTAGTCTGCAGCTGGTGGTCTCATGGTCCAAGCCCACAGGGTAGCTTGGTGGGTAGCAGCTTGGGGACACAGGGCACAGGCAGCAGAGGCAAGTCATCCTTCATGACGGTAGGCCCCTGAGAGATGGCTATGGCCCTGCTTGGTCTGGGCTGGGCTCCAGCATCTGTACTGGGCACTTGCCTTAGGTGGCTGGAGGCTCCATTAGGGCCCCACTCAGTGTGGGATTGGATGACTAGTGGTGTGGATGTAAGGGCTCTAGACATCCTGGGGTGACTGTATCACAGCATTGAGTGGGTGGGATGACACATATGTCATGTGTGGGGGTGACTGTGACATGTGGCATGGCTGGGGAGAACTGCCCACCCTATGGTTCCAAGGTGTGGGTGCTCTGGTCCTCAACGCCAGCTGCCCCTGAACTGTGGCTGCTGGCAGGTGTCCCTAGAGTCACCTGCTGTGCTGCCCAGAGTTTGGGTGCTGAGTACTGCTTCCCAGTAGCCCTGATGACCCCAGGTATCCTCTCCCTGTGCCAAGTTGGGTTGGCAGTAGGTGGAGTTATGATGGATGGCAGGCAGGTAAGCTCATACTTTGTGGTGGCCAATAACACCAGGGACTGGTGAGCTGTGGGTACAGGACAGTGAACATGGCAGAGGCTATGGCATTGCCAACCTAAGCTCATAGGGAGTAGTCTGGGGAGTGGAGGCCAGGCTGCAGCCAGGCAGTGTGTCCAGGGTAGGCAGGCCATGGCCAGGTCCTGGCTCCCCCATCCTGCCTGCCTGCCCACTTCTAAGCAGCCCCAGCTGGGTTGGGCTATGTGCTATGAGGTTGGACCGTGGCTAGGCTCTACCCTGGCGACTCCATGCTGCACAGTCCTGAGCACCAGCAACCTCAGGGCTCAGAGGGGCCCTCTTAGGGCTCAAGTACTCAGCGTTTTGGTCTGTTGGTCCCAAGACGTCTCCCTCTTTCCAGTGAGGCCATCAAGAAGGGGACACATGAGGATGATTTCTGTGTTGGCAGGTTCCTCTGAGCCATGCAGCTCAGTCGCAGGGTTCCTGTAGACCACAGGTCAGCCTTGTGCCTGGCCCGGCCCGGCCATGATCTAGCCACTAACCGTGTCATGCCAAGCTGAGCTGGTAGTGGGGACAAGAACACCTTCTGCCCCCACCTGGATATTGTAGGGCCTCAACTTGCAAGTCTGGCTCCCTGCACACTGGGCCAGATAAGTCTCCATGCTCACCTCCCATCGGGGTTCATGCCCACCCTTCTGGTGCAGTAGGTGGCAAGGTGGGCCCTGTGCACCTCACTGGAAACATTCAGGAGGGCACTGTGCTCTCCATTTCGGCTGTAGCCCCGGAAAATACAGTGTACTGGGGATGGGAGGACGAGATGGATTACACAGCCTGGAAACCAGAGCTGGTCGTGTTCAGCTCTCTCCACAAGAGGGCTGGCACCTGAGGAGGGCTGGGGCTGGGGTGCTGTCTCCCTGGGCACTGGCATTGCTTCCATCTCAGAAATGACCCTGCTGATGATCTAGCCACCTTGAGGACAAGGTGAGGACCTGGGACATTCTGACCCAGGTACTTAGGGTGACAGGCTGAGGCTTGAGCTGTGTCCCCCGAGTGTGCTCATCCTGCTTGGTAAGCACAGACTAAATCCACCTGCTCCTCCGCCTCACATGTAAGCACAGAGATTCTTGACGCCTGACTCCCCCTGAGAGCACAGGTGGGGCCCAGGGCTAGGGCCTGAGCAGGCACTAGGCAGGGGCTGGCAAGCAGTGCTGTTCTGCTCTTCCTGTTGCATTTTATTAGCCAGAACAAGATTTGGTTCAGTGACTTGCTTTGCAAATCTTACAAACATTATTATAAAGACTTGCTCTTTACATGTTTTATAACTGCAATTTTATGGCCATGGCTGCTGGGACTTGGATTTTCTTTTGTGGCCATCACTTCTCAAAATCCTGATTTTCCCACATAAATTTTAGAAAAACTATTGTCTCAGGAAGATTTAAACTTTCCAGTACTTCTAAAGTAGTAACATTTTAGCAGGTGCAGTTTTAACCATGATAAAGTTGCTGTGACTTGAGTTTTCTTCTAGTTCTTTAGGGGACATTAGGTTCACCCACAGGAAAGCCTTGGGTCATCGCCAGCCTGCTGTGGCCTGGAGGTCCTGGGAGAAGGTCCCTGACCTCTGCTGCCACTCAGGGTCTGCCTGTCTTGACTCTTCCATGTCTTTAGTCTTGGACTTTTTCTTTACACTTTGAACATCCCCAGCCCCTTTCATGCCCCGGAGTCCCCCATGGTACCATCACCAGGGCTTGTGCCATGAGCGCATCTTGCTCCTGATCTCCCCACGGTGCAGTCACAAGGCTGTGCAGCAGGGTCCCTACAGTAAGCTGCCATGGGGATACCCTGCTCCCAATGCCCGTGGTGCAGTCCTGGGTCAGGCTGAGGGGACATCTGCTGCAGCCACTGCCTGCCTGAATGTAGACAGGTGGCCTGAAGGGGCAACGTCTGTGTTCTCCAGTCCTTGCCTCTGTCACCCTAGTTGGTGACACCTATTGCTGAGAGAGGACAAGACCTCCTCCTCCCCCTCTGTGCTGACATCCTGCAGAAGGGCAGGTGTTCACATGTGCCTTCTCTCTGGCTGTTGGCCTTATTTCCCAGATGATCTACCCTTTCAGAAGATGCCTGATTCCCTGTCAACACCATGCAGGTTAAAAGCTGCCTAATTCAGTCATTCCACACTGCATGCGGAGGGGCCTTATGATGTCTGCAGTTGTTGTCAATTAAAAGGAAGTTTTCTAAATAAATAAAATTCACATACAATAAAAAAATGACCAGTAAAGACAAGTTGGCCCCATAATTTTCTGTGAGCAAATCATGGCAGTGGTATTTAAGTAGCTTGTGAGTCTTGGAAGGAAAAAAAAATAAACATGTACAAAATTTGCCCAACTCATCTGCCCACTCCCCGCCAAAAAAAAAAAAAAAAAGAGAGAAAGCAGCCAGAGAAGATTTCGAAGCCTGGGTCACTCAAAGGCTGTCGCCCCGGAACTTCACCACACACTTCCGGGCCAGCACCTTCACAGCAGCAAGGCTGAGAGGGCCAGGCTGGCCCTGAACGGGGAGCTGGGTGCGGGGCCCTGAGTGTGGAGGAAGGGTCACAGGAGCTACAGCCTGGGGTGCTCCCTGTGAGGGCAGCTCAGCACCCTGTGATCAGGCCGTCGTGAGTAGCTTACCTCCACAGCCCACCGTGGAACCGTGTCTTGCCATGTGATTAGGACAGAGGGCTTATCTGGCCAGTTGGTGTAAAGCCGTTATCACTGGGTGGAAGTGGGAGGTCTCAGCCCACAAGATGCTGTCTTAAGTGGTTTCCCTTCTGTAGACATCTGCTGTTCAGGCACCAGGGCATGAGGCCACCCATGAACACATGGTCCTGGCCAGCAGGCATGCTGTGTGCATACCCGGCCCTGTGGCGATTCTGTTCCGGGAGAACCCTGTGCTTTTTGCCTGACAGAGCCCCCAGGTGGCCATGTGGACCTATCAGGCTGGGTCCTGTGGTTGCCATAGGGGTCCACAGAGACTCTCAGTGGATGCCACCAGCCGAGAAGATCATGTTAAAACTACTTATGAATTAAAATACCCTTTCTCTATTGCGAAGTGAGGAGGCAGCGTGTTGCCATGTGCAGCTCTGTGCTGTGCTATGGGCTTGCTTCGAGGAAACTACAGAGGCCTCATGTGCAGTCAGACCCAGCACACAGCAGTGAGGGCTGGAGCCCAAGCTGACTCCATGCCGGGCCAGGACAGCAAGGCTTCATAGCTGCGTGGCCTTGTGGGAGTGGGGAGCAAACTCAGCCTCCAGCCCTGGCTGCAGTGCACCTCAGCATGGCTGCCCTTAGCCACCCAGCCGATGCTGGCTCCTGCCTTCCCGAGGTTGGGAGGGCCACACTGGAGCCACATTCGAGGCCGCTGGCCCTCCAGGGCGCCTACCAGTGTAGCTGTAAATACTCACTGAGCTAGGAGTGCTGCAACCTGAAGTTGCCTTGGAGAGCACCGTGTTCAGTAGACCTAACTTGCTAATTCCTTTTGCCAGTTTTCTATTTTGCTCTCTATTTGTGCTTTGGGTTTCCTAGGCCATGTGTCCTATGTAAGATTGCATGTCCTATTTATACCACTTAACATTATGTTTTCAAAATGCACCCATTTTCTGACAATTGGCTCATTTATCCTCCTGTAGAGCTGAGTAGTACTCCACTTTGTAGAGAGCCCATATTTTCGTAGCCATTCACCTGTTGATGGGCGTACAGGTTATTCCAAGATCCAGGTATTATAACCGAGGGTGCGGGCTAAACAGTTGAGAATGAGTCATGTCCATTACCTGCTGCTCATCGTGAGCATAGCAATTATATGCTGCAAACATGAACTAAAGTTTAAGGATACTAATGCAAATGTAACAAGGGGTCTAGAGACACAGGGAGGAGGCGGGAAAGTGTGCCCAGTGCAGCCTGCTACCTGAGTGAGAGCACCGGAACTAGAAACTCGTGCTGACAAAAACGCCCTTTAGAGAAATAAACTAACAACAGGCAATGTCAAAAGAGCACCAGACAGTAGTTCCCTTGGTTGTCAGCAGCTTCCGGTGCAGATACGGGAGCAGGGAGCCAGTGCACGGTCAGGTCAGCTGCTCGGCTGAAGCAGCACCTGTCACTTAGGGAGACAGGCCTAGGCACGGCACACGCCACCTAAGATGCATGCCAGAGGCCATGCTGTGCTGCCTGGGAGGTCAGGGCAAGGAGATGCCACGCCACACTGGCCGGGAGCAGCCCCAGGCAGGAAGGGTGCACCTGAGGGTGTGGCAAGATAGGAAGCACAGAAAGGGTCCTCATGATCAAGGAGGAAACATCACCCCTAAAGTCCTGTATCAGAAAGGAAAATCAAGGTTATGGTTGAAATCAGATTTATTCCAAGCAAAGACTTGCTTGTATGCATGGCTCCGAACAGCTTTCACACTCACTGCCTATTAATATTTTCAACTTTAAGAAGACATACAGTAAATAAAAGAGCAGTTTCTAAAGGGTGCATATGGTTATTTGTAGCTTATAACTCAAAACCTATGTTCACTTTGTGTAATTTTGCTTTGCAAAGTAAAATTAAAAAACATAAGTGACTGAAGGAGAACGTAGCTACATGAGTGATGTGCGCCCGAATGGTGTCTGTCGCTGCTAGAAAGTTCAACTCCGCAGAATGTTTTCCCAGCAAAAGCTACCACTTTACATTTTTACCCTAAAGTAAAATGGACACTTACTAAAATGCATTAAATAATACTGGAATGTCGGGTGCTAAATTAATACACTCACCGTCATATGTGAGTATGGAGTTTTTTTTAACTAAACAGAAGATATATTTCAATTTTTATTTCATTTATTTATCTATCTATCTATCTGGTACAGGGTCTCACTACACAGCTCAAACTCATAGTGATCCTCCTGTCTCAGCCTCCGCAGTGCTGGAATTACAGGTGTGCACCACCATGCCTGGTTTCAGTGACCAGTATGACGCACCTGGTGCTCCAAGGCCGCCATGGCATGCAGGGACTAAGCGTAGGTTCTTGCACTTACCAGGCAGGCGTTTAGACTGCCAAGCTATTTCCCCAGCCCAACAGCAGATATATTTTAGAACTCATAGCATATCCCTAAACTTGTAGCTGATGATCTGCAGGAAGAGATTGAAACACTTTCAATATATATGGCAGCAGGAGCACATAGTGATGAAAAACCAGAGACTAGTGAGGGAAAACAGAAGCATTGCCCTAGATATAAAAAGTATTCTTGTTTGAATAAACGCAATTAGAATATCTGTTGTTTCACACCAGCCCCTTAACGTGAGAACAGTCTTAATTTGTTTTTGTTTGAGCAGAGAAACACTCGCCAAGGGTCATGTCACATCATGCTCCTCTCAATTCTGTGAAGTTGAAGAAATTAAAGCACATAATGCTTTGTAGTCATTGGAGCTTATTCCTTTTCTCCAAATAATGGTGACCTCAGTTAGACTTCCTTGTGGCGTCAGATTTATGTTGAACTGACTGGAAACTTGAGTGAAATGAGACGTTAGCTTCAGAGCACAGGCCCCATGGAGCCACACCAGCCTGGGCCCCATGGGCTTCCCCGTGGGCCAGCCACTGGCAGGTTTGGGATTTCTGCCAGCAGTGGCCAACTGGGATCACCTGTGTCACCACAGGTCAGGCTCGGCTCCCTCATCACCTGCTGTGGTCTTTAGGGAAATGAGTGTAAACTCGGCCGCAGGCAGCAGCAGCTGTGTCAACACGGTGTCCAGAGCTCAAGACCCCTGCTCCCCAGAGGACTTGCAGGGGTGGGAGAGCGGGTAGCTGAAGGGTGGTGCAGGAGAGAGGCCACCAGGGAGGACAGGGTAGTGCAGCATTGCCCCCTAAAATGAAGTGGTCTGTTCCTGAAGACCCCAGCAGCAGCTCCAGCTCCTGCACATAGCCCCCAGTTGAGGCTGGCATCTCAGGGGTGTGTGAGTGCCGTGGAGTCCAGGCTGAGGTGAGGGATGGTGGCACTTGGGAGCATAGCTCCAGGATGCACCTTTCTGGGTGGCCCTGCAGGAGCTATACCTGAAGCACCATCCTATCTCAGCAGTCAGGTTGTATCCAGGGCCTATGTTTCTGTGACAGCATGGGGAGCCGTGTCTTCCCCAGGTGCTCTGAGCTCTGCAGATGGACTTCCTATGAGGCATGATCACAAACCTGGTGACTGCTGCTGCCCAGTGCCTTCCACTGGAAAGACCCCACTCCCCAGGGAGCAGAAGAGGCAGGCTCCCAAAGGTGTAACACTCCTCACCCAACCACTCCCCAGACCTGGCACCAGACAATTCCTGGTTCTTCCCAAAGTCAAAATGGTCATCAAAGGGCAATGTTTTAAACTCACTGAAGACACTGAGGCAGGCAGGACGGCACAGCTGAGGACCCCCAGGAAAGGAAACTGCAGCATGACTGCAGAAAGTGGCAGAACAACAGGCTGAGTGTGTCTGAGGTGGGGTGAGGGTGTGTGTGGGGGGGCACTAGGGCTAAGCAACATCACTTACTGTAGTAATTTTTTAATTAATTTGAAAGGGCCAGTGAGATAGCTCAGTGAACTAAATGCCTACTTTGGCAAGTGCAGGGACCACAGTGTGATCTAACCCCAGGGCACACTGAGCCCCAGATGGAGTCCAGGTGTGGTGGCGCACACCTGTAATCCCAGCACTGGCAAAGCTGAAAACAGGAGGATCACCAGAAGTCCAGTGTGCAGAGTGAGACCCTATACCAAATACACAAATGAAAAAATGACATTAACTTTAAACACTATTTTTAGTCACACCTTGTCTACATGAAGGATGATGTTTGACAGATAAAAGGGTTTCTGTAGGGTCTGTCATGGTTGGAAAGAATGTTCCATGGCATAACAGGCCTGGGTGTTGGAGCTCGTATAGTTGCCCCTGTGTCCTGCTTCAGGCCTGTCCTGTCCCCTGGTCACTGGTCAGTGATCTGTATCTAACAAGGTAGATCTGTTCTCGCTTGTGAGAACACCTAGCACAAGTTAGGAGGCACAGGTGGCTCATGATGTGTGGAGATGCACAGTTGGCGGGAAGACCAAGACACTGAGGTAGGCAGGACAGCACAGCCAAAGACCCCCAGGAAAAGAGGCTACAACACTGCCACAGAAAGTGGTGGAGCAACAGGCTGAGTGTGTCTGAGGTGGGGTGAGGGTGTAGCAGGGGCACTAGGGCTAGGGTTAGGGTTTGTGAGAAACATGCCTTCATTGTGGGAGCGCACCAGAGCTATTGCCTGTTCTGTATGAAGCTCTCCTTCAGCGCATGCTGGGCTGCATAGAGGGGCCAGAGGCTGGTGGAGACCACCTTTCCTGGGGCCACTAGGACACAGGGGTGTGTCTTCTCCAGGCAGACCCTGCTGCTGGGGCACTGGTGTTCTGACTCACCTTGCCAGAGCATGGGTTGGCTCTGGCAGTGGGCAGCTCAGGACTACTACCCAGACATCCCATGGGGATGCCTTGGAGGAGGCCAGGCAGGACCACAGGATGCTGGCACCGCCAACGGGTGGACTCCGCAGAGTAACGGAAGGTGCATCTCCTGCTCCAGCTACCTGAGGTTCTGCAGTCTGTAACCAGCCAGAGCAGGTGGAACTGGGAAGCACAGATCTCAAGTCTCTCTCCACACCACTGTGGGGTACTCAGGGCCACTATGGGGCCCCAAGCATCTTGTCACACTGGGCACCGTCACACCTCACCATGCATACATATCAGGACAGCAATTCCAGCTCCTCAGTGGAGTTCTGCTGTGTGTCAGCAAGGTTTTCTGGTCCACAGGCTAGGAGCTTGTTAGAACCTAGTTGTGTTGGAGCTGTTGCCTGCACTGGTCCTTGGAGGGCTGACCTTACCAGGGCACTCTAGCCACCTCTGCTCCCCCTAGTGTTCCTAGAACCCTGGAGGCATTTGAATGTTTGCCCCAAACCCTTTGCAGCATTTGAGGGAGTGAGGACCAGCGGCAAGGCCAGGATGTCGTTGTTCTTGCCCCAGGGTCCTGAATCCACAGATGGACAGGACCCATAGCAGAAGGCTCTGGGCCCTGTCATCTGTCGTGGGGCATCCTGAGTGGCCTCTGTCCCCACTCCAGAGCTGACCCTGTGCTACCAGAATAGCTCTGCTGTGCTGCCTTCACGTAAAAATAAGCATGTGGCGTGATAATAACAGCACTGCGGATGGAGGGGCTGCTTTTCCTCCAGAAGTTTCAAGCGGCGCCTGGTGGGCCCAGTGACTCACCAGCACCCGTCTCTAGGGAATTAAGTACGTGCTGCTTCCTAATGTGGGAACTGCGGGCTTCATCGTCACCACAGCGCCTGAGATGGGAGCATCTGGAGAAGCAGCCCGTTGTGCACAGCAGCGCTGCTAGGGGTGTGTACCCCCTCACCCACAGGATGTGACTGTCTTAGGAACCACTAACTTGTCACTCCAGCAAGTTAAAAATACAGCTCCAGATATAGATGAAGCACTCGCCCTGTGTGTCACCAGCACCGATTCTGTGTGAGCATCTCCAGCTGTGTGGACTGATCCTACACTGCTGGATCCACAGGACTCCATGCATCAGACCCAAAAGCAAGGGCCCCAGCAAGGGCAGGGTGCTGGGGTGCTGGTAGGGGGGGTGGAGGTGGTGGTGAGGAGGAGAGCTGGAGATTCCGCGCTTCCTCAGGGCCTCAGCAGCTGAGCAGGCCCCGACTTCCTTGGCCTCTCTCCCAGTTCTCCGCCCCATCCCTGGCTCCGGCTGTCTAACTCCCTGTAGTTCATCCCCAGTAGCTGCTAATGCTTAGGGATTCTATGATGTCCTCATTCGTGTGCCTTGCGTATGGCCTGTATGCTGTCTGTCCCTGCGATACCACTTGGGAAGTCCACAAGGGCCAGCAGACCAGGTACCTGCCTTCCTCTCATTTGGCTGAGACCCAGAAGCCCCATCCTGTAGGCTCTTGCCTGTGGCTCCTAGCACCGTGGGGGCTGTGCCTAGGACTCCTGGTGCTGATGCCTCTGGCTGACCTGGCTCCAGTGCCAGGCCTGCTGTGGCTCCTACGTAAGCAGGAGCCTTGTGTCCAAGTCTCCATGTAGGTGAATGAGAAAGGGCCGTGCAGCTCGGCTTCACAGCATAGTCCTGCTCCTGCCTTAGTGGGGAGACTGACATCTGTGGCATGTGCACAAACCGGGCGCTTTCATTCCAGGAGAGGCCAGGCACAGAGCCCTCCCTCCTGAGTGGAGTCTAGCTGTCAGCTCAGAGGAAAGCAGGGTTCTGTGGCCTGGATACAGGTAGGTGGGGTGTTCATGGCTTGCACGGCTTCTGGAGAGCATTATAGCACACCCCACAGTGGGGGTGACAGCAATGCGCTGTTTGCGGTGGACGCTGGAGAACAGGGTCCAGTGTGCTGACAGAAGGGGACTTGGGAGCTGTGTATATCTCAGGCATCAGCTGTGCACGGAGTATACATGGCATTTATTTGTCAGCTTAGGAACTGATGGACTTGGGACTGGGGAAATAGCTCAGTGGCACAAGTGCCTGCCTGCCTGCCTGGCAAGTGCAAGTTGTGAGTTCAAACCCCGGTCTTGCAAAAAAAAAGGAACTGATGGACTCAAATAAATACTTGAACAGCAGGGAATGACTGCATTCCCTAGAGGCCTAGGAGACAGGCAGCAGCGGCGAAATCCATGAACAGAGGCTTGCATGGCTGCAAGCGGAAGGCCTTAAGAGGCCGTAAGAACCATGGTGGAGGCATTGACCAGCACATAGGCCTATGGTGAGCCCAGCGGGCTGAGGACTCACACTGGGACAGAGTCATCTGTGGGGATTGTGGTGTAGACAGTGACACTGCTTCAGCAGCACGGCACCTGTGAGATGGCAGAACGTGTGTGCACAGATGGACCTCAAGGTGAGGGACACTGCAGAGCCATGAGGACAGGCCTGTAGGCTGAGGGGCCAGAGTGTGAGTGGGAGTGGCACCAGAAGGTTCCTCCCAGAGACCACAGAGCAGGTGCCAGGTGGCCTGAAAACAGAGCACTACATGCTGTGGAGTCACACAGCCTCCATAGGTGGATTCTGCAGTTGGGAATGCATGGACGGGGCACTGCTCACAAGACAGCTTTCTCGAAGGAAGCCACCACCTGTGAGCCCACAGCAAGTCCACATGTGCCCAGCCTTGCGCTCAGCAGCTCCCTGCATACCAGCTGCAAAGGATGTGCCTGTTATTTATCTCTGGTTCTTTTGCAAGTAGACTTGCTTTCCTGTGCCCACATGTGCAAATCCATTCTTAGACATGTGCATGTTATGTGCACACACGTGCATGTCTGTGCACAGATATGCATGTATGCCATAAAGCTGCTCCTTGGATTCAGCCCCCACTTCGCATCCATGGCCTCACATCCCAGACCTCGGGCTGAGCCACAGGCTACTCTCACCCTGGAGGTTCACTGACCTCTGGGGACATCTCACTGCTTCCCAAGGCTCCTGCAGGCCAAGAGAGGTGCTGCCAGCCTCCTCCTGCCGGCTCTCAGAGCCCAGCCCGGTGCCCTGCCCTGTGTACTGGCCTGGTCTCCCCCACATGCTGTGCCCTTTGGGGAGCAGCACAGCCTCCAGCTTCAGGTTAACTCTGCATGAGAGCCATGCACATTCCAGGGCAGCTGCCAGCCCACCTGCTGCTTTTTCTAAGTGGAACCTGGAGCATCCTGCTGAATAGGCTGGGCATGTTTGGGGTGAGAATCCCACTCCATCCATGTGAGTCATCTAATGAATAGATCACCAACAACTTGGGCAGAATTGTTTGGGGTCCAGAGGGATAAGCATCTTTTATAAAACATGGTTTGGAACATACAGTGCCACTGTTCCAGCCTTCACAAGTGATGGAGCATCTTGGTGGGGTTTGGTGGGAGGTGTGGGAGCCCATGCTGCCTCACTCCAGCACTGGGATAGCCAGTGACCACCTCTGTGTGCCTCATCTTTCTCCAGCCTGTTGTTTCCTCTGCACAGTCAGTACTCAGTTGGCACAGAGGACATGTGAGCTGCCAGTTGTCTCAGGGACGCAGGCGTGCAAGCCCACGTGCTGTTGGTTACCAGTTGAGTCAACGACTAGGGTGCACTTCAGTCTGGCCTCAGAGGTCATGCAGCCAGAGCTGATGTCCGGCCCAGCAGGGCTGAGTTCTCCCTGCTTCTGCTGGGCTCAGGCTGTGACTTGAACCCTGACCACCCGGGAAGCTGGCCTACAGCTATCCCTGTGCCTGAAGCCCAGTGGGCTGGCCCCTGACATCCTCCCCTCCCGCACGACACCCTGGGTGCAGCACCTTCTCTCCAGGGAACCCAAACAGGGACCAAGGCTCCAAGCTGGAAATGCTGGAGAAGGAAGGGCCATCTCCCAGGAACAAAGTGGGAGAGGGCGTGGCACATGGGACGGTGGGCCTGCCATCTCTGACCCACCCTGCTCTGATTCCTACGCTGAACCACATAGTACAGTCTTACACTTGGCCCTGTAGTCAGAAGTGGCATCTTTTAAGCCAAGTGTAATAGAAACATTTCCACTTATGTGAAGCCCAGCCTGCTGACTGTTAAATTTTGAAAAAGTAATTTCAATTAGCAGCCAGCCGTTTACATCTGGGCGAGCCAATCAATTAATGTCAACATACCCTGTGAAGTTTGCACAGAAATCACTTTGGTGGTGCTGTGGAGCCTTAGGGGGTCTGGTCACAGCTGGTTGTCAGCAGGTGGAAGAGCCCATGGGGGATGAGGGGGCAGCTGCGCCCGGGCAGGTGAGGGCTCCGCTGTTGCCTGCAGCACTCAGCTAAGGACAGTGCAGAATAGACGGCGTTTCATCTTGCTTTGCTGGGTGGCACTGTACCTTCCTGCTTTTAGTAAAACCATGTTGGTGTGACACTGGATTTCCTGTCACATGCTGTAACTGCCAGGACACCCTTGGACTCGGATCTGTGTCCCTGGGCCCTTGCACTTTCACGGAGGTACAACCCACAGCAGTGCAAGTGGGCCCAAGATGGAGATGTGCAGCTTCCTGTGGATGAGGCCTTCTGTCTCTGTCTGTCTGTCTGTCTGTCTGTCTCTGTCTCTGTCTCTGTCTCTGTCTCTCTCCGTCTGTCTCTCCTCTCTGTCTGTCTCTCTGTCTCTGTCTCCCTTTCTCTCTGTCTCTCTTTCTCTGTCTCCGTCTCTGACTCTCTCTGTCTCTTCTCTCTCTCTCTTCCCTCTCTGTCTCTGTGTCTGTCTGTCTTTCTGTCTTTCTCTGCTTCTCTGTCTCTGCCTCTTTCTCTGTCTTCTCTCTCTCTTTCTCTTCCCTGTCTCTATTTCTTTCTGTTTTTCTCTATCTCTTTGTCTCTGTCTCTCTGTCTTTCACTGTGTCTGTCTCTTTCTCTCTCTCTTTCTGTTCCCTCTATGTCTCTGTGTCTCTTTCTGTCTTTCTCTGCCTCTCTGTCTCTGCCTTTCTCTGTCTTCTCTCTGTCTCTCTTTCTCTTCCCTGTCTCTCTCTATTTCTCTGTTTTTCTCTGTCTCTTTGTCTCCGTCTCTCTGTCTGTCTCTCACTGTCTCTGTCTCTTTCTCTCTTTCTCTTCCCTCTCTGTCTCTGTATCTGTCTGCCTTTCTGTCTGTCTCTGCCTCTCTGTCTCTGCCTCTGTCTCTAGGGGCTTTGCTCCCCAGGCACGATGCCAGTGCCCATGTCAGTGCCTGTGGGAATTGGCTTCCTGTGCACCTTGAGGCAGGCACACAGAGGCTGTGAGTCTTGCCATCCAGCTGTGCAGGCTGCACTGGACATGGAAGTTGAGATGCTTCACTCAGGCTTCTTTAGCTTTGCAGTGCAAATGCAAAAGCACCACAAACTCAGTGATCATTGGGGGCTTGAGTTTCCCCCTTCCTGGATGGGGTTGTGCAGCAGGACTTCGCCATTGTGAGAGCACAGCGAGCCGGGCTCCTGGGCAGCCCCATGGCCCCCTGGGAACGGCCCTGCTCATGTGCCACGTGCTCCATGGTGAGGCCCAGCGCTGCCCACAGTCAGTGTGCTCCGGAACCGGCAGTCTTTGCCAGCCCCATTGTGGAGTAGAGTGGGTCCCACATGCCCACCAGCCTCGATTTGCTCCTGAAAGCTTTTGTCAATAGCTCATGACTTTGGGATGCTTTCATCCAGAGGATGCAAGTTAGCTTTCATGGATACAAACAGCTGGCCTTAGCATGTGTGCCATGGCTTTGTCACCTGTAGAAACCACATGAAACAGTAAGATTTTCCCTGACCTGATGGGGAGAATTTAGTACACATAGACACACACACACACACACACACACACACACACACACACACACGTCTGAAGTGCTGAGAAGATCCAGGGAAGCTTCTTTAATCTCTTCACTGTAAGTGGGAGTAATTGAGAGCACTGTTGAATGGATAACGCTGAGGAACTCACTTTAATGAATAAATAAGGGTATATCAATATTGGAGCATTAAGCCTTCCCCTTGTTATGTGCTTCACTATCAATTTGTGTAGCAATTTTCTTTTTCTTACTTGGTAGAAAGTTGCATTCTGTCATTACTTCAGAAGAACACACGCATTAAAAATTAGCAGATGTTCAGGTTTCTGGTAGAGAATGTGGGGAGGGAACGCAGTGCAGTGAGGCAGGCAGGCCAGGGTCAGGTGAGTCAGGAGGCGCAGTCACTGGCCTGACCCTGGGTGGTTAGGGGGCCAGAACAGGCTGCCACCTTTGGCTAGAGTCTCCTTTTGTCAGCCTGGGAGCTTAGTTCCAGAGCATGACTTCCCTGTTGTTGGTGACTGCGTCACTCTTTGCGACTAGACTTGCGTGTACCCTCATGGCCCACTGCACTTGGGGTCATCCAGGACAGTTAGGTCCCTTAGCTCTGCCCCAGCTGAACTTATGTGTGGGGGCCGTTGAGTCTAGGCTGAAGAGAAGGGAGGCATCTGGGAGGAGTGGAGCGTCTGTGCGATGTCTCCCGGCCGTTACACCTTCCCTCGTTCTTCCCCTTCATGATGTAAGATTGTTGGTCAGAGGATGCCATGGCCTGTTGGCCTGTCTGTCCATCCACATGTCAGTTCTGTCACTGGGGAGGAGCTCCCAGGTCCCCCATGGAAACAGTATGGGGCTATGGCTGTAACCCCTGGAGGATAAAGTACTGACTGAGCCAAGTGAGATCCATGGTGGGGAAGTGTCTTCAGGCTGGGCCACCTCTGGGGACCTTCCTCCTTCACTGTGTTTCCCACAGCAGCAGTGATTTCACTTCCTCTGTTCTAGTGCCTTCCCCGAGGGCCTCGACTCACTCCTGATGGCCTTGTTCTCCCAACCGCCTGCTCCCAGGCACTGTGTGACTTTTTCCTTGAGCAGAGTTACACCTTTGGTCTCTTCCTCTGTCCATCCTTCCCATCCTTCTTCGAGAACAACCCACCCCCATAGTCCAGGGTGCTACCTCTCGTACTGTGACTCGCATCCACCTCAGCCCTGGCTAGATATTCCTTCTTGGCCAGGCCTGAATCTAGTCTCTGCAGTGACAGCTTTGACCTGAGACAACTGCATCACCACCTTGGCCTGGGTGGCCCTCTGGGATAGGCAGTGTGAGCCCAGAGTCTCAGGAACTTGTATTCCAGACCTGAGGAGACAGTCAGGACATCATCAGGGTGACCCTGGGGCTGTGTCCTCGCAGCTCTGTCGTGCTTCAAGGGGTGGCCTCCACATCACAGTCATGGCTCAGCACTGTCCTAGGTCCCACCTCGGCCACTCAAGAGGCATCCCTATTGCCCAGGTCCTGCTGGAATGAAGTCAGGCTTGTGAGGCCCTGTGAGCTCAGGCACCAAATTCCAAGGAGGCCCACAGGCAGCTCAGTGTCAGCCCTGAGGAGGAGCTGAGTGGCTCTTCATGTTGTGAGAGTGAACCTTGTACATGCACTCATGTGTGTATGGGTGCACATGTAAGTATGTGCACACTCAGACACGTATACCAGGGAGTGAGCGAAGCCTGGGCAGCTGGTGTCCTTGCTCATGGATCCTGGCAAGGGAAAGGAAGTGCCCTTCTATTTAGCCCTTTGTTCTGCCTCGGCCGTGCCCGATTGGACAGGGCCTTCCCACTATAAGGGGTCTAGGTCCTGTTTTCCCATCCACTGGTGTAAAGGTGACTGTCCTCAAATGCCATCAGAGACCCCAGAGCAAAGTCTGTCCCTCGATGGTTCACACCACCAAGCCCTGCCAAGCTGGGGCCATGGAGGGACCAGTGTGGCCTGGCATCACCAAGCGGGGTTCTCCCAGCTAGTTGTCCCATCACCTGCAGGGGTCACTAATGATAAAGGGTTGCAGAAGTCTCAGGGTGGGGTTTCAGAGTGTGTGAAGCACAGTGCAAATGGGGGCAGCAGTGAGCTCCACGGTAGCAACAGGCCTCCTCAGGCACCATGTGCCCAGGGCATTGAGTCCACCCCAAAGTCCCCACATTCACCTGCTCTGCACTGGATTTGACACTCACAGATTCCCTGGCATTGAGCTGTTAGCATGGCCCACACAGAAGGAAGCGTCCTCAATACCAGGACACATGCAGCCTTCATGTGCCTCAGGACTGCAGGGCTGTTCTAACAGAGATGTTGTCAAGGACAAGCAAGGCAGGAGCCCATGGAGCGAGGTGATCCTCCCCCAGAATGTCCTGTGAGGCCCTCCAGTGACCACCACTCTGCCTGGGCACTCATGGAGTTTCCAGTGCACCATGAGTGTGAGTTTATGACGGCAAGTAAATGAGGGAGTGTTGAATTCCCAGATCTAGAATCTTCCACCCCTCTGATGTCTCCTGGAGAGAAGCCAGGAGCCTCAAGTTCCAGAGCCCCATGACCCCAGACTATAGTAGGGATGCGTTCCCAGGGGGCCCCTGCCCATTGGCGGCTTAAGCCCCCAGACACGTTCTGTGCATGGGTTTGTGCCAATGCAGCTACATGCCTGCTGCACCCTCTGGGCCTACTGACTTAGTCACCTTTTGATCACCAAGTCATAGTACCCACCACCCACACCTTGAAGAGTGAAGAGTCTTGGCTTCCATTGGCCAGCTCCAAGGCAGGAAGGCATGATGGAAGAACCAGGCAGAGAGCTATGCAGCTATGCACAGCAAGGTGGGTCTGGAGATGGAGAAAGGAGAGGTGCCTTGCTGCCACATCCATGACTGCTCCCCGTAGACCCACCTCCTAAGGGCACACTCAGCTGTAGCCACCAAGGACCACCCATCTTCAGAACACCTGAGGCTTGGGGAACCACTCGATCTGAACCATGATGTAGGGGATGTGGCCAAGGCGCCACTGCCTCAGAGGACGCATGCATGCCTCACACCAAGGTCTGAGATGAAAATGTGACTGTGACCTGTGGTGTTGTGGCCATCTGCACTGCAGCTGCAGTCGCTGCAGTCACTGGCTTCTGATCTGAGACACTCAGGCCTCAGGAGAGCAGGGCTCTCTGAAGAGCGGGCCCTTCCAGTGCTTTGGCCCTGCAGGGAGTGCAGCTCCTAACCAGCCCTTGAAGCAGTCCTGGGGCTCTTTCATCGCGTGGCTCCCCATGCTTTCCTTTGATTTTTGTTCTCTCACCGAAAGCACTGTACTCCTGAGGAGAGTCAGGACCACATCCCATAGCCGGAGTTGTAGCGCTGTCAGATAGCTTTTCCCATTCCTGCTCCCCGCCGCATCGTGCCCTGCTCTCATGCCTCGGCCAACACCGCCTGGCCTTGCTGCCATAGTCCTGAGGGCTGTACACCCACAGGAGAGCAGCCACAGGCAGGTGAATGTGTGGGCACTGTCGCCTGCTGCCTCAGCTCTCAGTCTGCTCCTTGGGATTTCACTCACATGTGGAAGGTATTGCCCAGGTCTGAGGAGAGTTGGCCTGGCCCTGGCAGCTCCCCCACCCTACCTCCCTCAAGCTCCTCCTGTCCCCAAGCTCAGCTTTGGTCTTCTGGGAGCCAGGAGAGCAAACCTTGCATGCTCGTGGGGCTCTGGTTGGGTCCTGGCTCAGGGCTGTGAGACAGTGGTCCTATGCCTGCTCTGGAACAAACTTAAAGGAGAATTTCAAACCAGGGTTCTGCAACTCTTTACTTTATCCCAAGGAACACCTGGCCCACAGGCCAGGCATGGCTTAGAGAATTGCAACACGTGCTCTTGGCGACTCTGCCATGGGTGGAGACTTCAGCAAGCTGCCCCTGTGCCAGGCCTACGTCGTACAAGATCCTAATCTAGTGGATTGAAGATTCCATACACATGAGTTACTAGATGCCAAGCACAACAATTTATATAGCTATAGAGTTTGTATAACTCCTGGCCTCCTCACCATTCAGGACCAGTATGTAGCCCGCATATCCACCCACCTCAACTCAGAGGTGCAGAGTTGGAGAAACCCTCTCCCTACTCCAGTGCATCAGAGGAAACAAACCCACAAATGCAGCCTGGCCCTCATGTGTTCAGGTCACTACGTCATGAGTACAGGGGCCACAGCAGCTTGCTGGGAAGGTGCTACGCATGCTCCTCCTAATTTGTACAGTCGTGTAAATTCCATTTAAAGTATGCTAAGAGCAGCTGGCCGTGGTGACACATCCCATAGCTCACTTGGGAAACTCAGCAACCTAGTGAGACTCTGTCTCAAAGTTTTAATTAGTGACTGAACTCAATGTGAAAGTCACAGGTTTAATCTCTAACACTCCAGAAAAAAGAGAAAAAAAGCTAAAAAAGCTATTACTGGATTTTAAAATTATCTTGTCTGACATCAAAACCGTGTGTCGCCAGGGGCTGGCAAGATAGCTTAGTGATCTAAAGTGCTTGCTTAGGCAAGCGTAGGTAACCACAGGGACCACGGTTCGATCCCCGGTGCTAGCCCCACTCCCAGTGCAGGCTGAGCAGGACATGATATAAAAAAAATAATAATAATAATTAATTTTAAAAAATGTGTCTTTATTTGCATTAGAACCTTCACTTGTTGCGGAGTTTTGAGAGTGAATGTCTTGGTTACTTTTCACTCATTGCTGGGACAAAATACCAGCACCCAAAATGAAGGAAGGTAAGGTTTACTTAGCTCATAGTGGAGGTTTCAGTCCATACTCAGCTGGCTCCAAGGCAAAGGCAGAAGTTTATGGCAGTGGGAAACAAGGAAGAGCAGAGGAGCAGCAGCTGCAGAGTCCGTCAAGACTTTCCCTCCTGCATGGCCTGGGAAGACCAGCGCTACATGGGGGGATTAGAGCGCTTCCAAAGCGGTGTATCCGCGAAGCAGCACAGCGAAGGAAGATCAGAACTCCTGCTGGGAGGTAGGGTGCAGAAGCCTTCCTCAACTCCTTTGTACACCCGTTTTGTGCTGGGTCACTCTGGAGTGGGGCCCCCACACCCCAGGGTGTGGAATCTGCAAGTGGATCCAGCCAAGCTACTGACATCTTAACAACCACCACACTGAGTGTGGAAAATTAATGTCGCTAAGCATCCACTCCCAGCTGCTGCAGCTGCTGCCGCTGCCTTCCTCTTCTCACCCCATCACTTCACGGGAGGATGTGCAGGCTGTCCCTCCCGGGACAGCAGCTCCTGACTGAGGAATCATGGGGTATGCAGGGGATCTTCCCAGCCACCTTGCTCCTCGTGAATTTGCCCCTGCCCTTGGCTCTGCATGAACGGTAGAGCTAAAGTACCAGAATTGCCAACACTTTGTGCAGAATAAGTCAGAGATCCAACATGTTCAGCAAGAAGTCTGCTTCTGTGCTCGGTGTGGTGGAGCAGTATTTCCTTCAAATGCTGCTGCCTGAGTTGGGGCTGCTCCTTGGGGCACTCAGGGTCGCTATGCCCAGGACATTTTGTCCTGAGCTCTGGGCAGGGAAGCTGGCATTCACACAGCAGGTGTCATTTCACCATCCATCCTCACCTGTCCTTGGTGGAACCAGGAATTCAAGGCAGAATTTCCTCATCCCAGAGAGGTCAATCAGGCAGCCCGGAGCAGCGCAGCGTGGCCTGGCTTGCGCCTGCACCACTGCTGGGGTCCACGCTGGCTGCCGCTCAGCTAAGTACCCCAAGCCTGGAGGGAAGAAATGGTGTCTCGAAAATGGGGCTGAGTGTTCCGTATGTAGTAATTGATAGACTTAGGGGCTCTTTAAAACCGAGCAGAGCAGCAGCAGATGTCACTGGAGCTGTGTCTCTTCATGTGGGTCGCTGGCTTCCAAAACTTGGTGTGCATGCCCAGGTTACTCTGGGACTCACAGACAGGATCCCAGTGTGGTTTCTGTCCCTGGGAAAAGCTGCAGACTATATGACACTGCACCATCCTTGCTGCGCCAGCTGTGCCGAGTGCCCATCCCTCAGGCTATGGGACTCGGGATCCAGTCCAGGTGGAGATACAGGTGCGACTTCTGCACCACCACATCTGGCCCCAGGCCCCCATCTCCTTGCAGGAAGGAGCGAGGTCCCTATGTGTGGTTGGGCCCACGGGTGTCACATTGGCTCCACCCCAAGGCCCCCATCTCCTCAGCAGGAAGGGCCTTGGAGAGAACATGCTAAGTGGTTTAGGAAGCCATCTATTTGTACTTTAGAACAAAAATAATCCCTAAGACAGTGGCGTTTATATTATTTGTGCCAGTCAGAACTGTGTAGAAATCATAAAAGTAACTAATATGCATATTCCACTTTAAAATCACCCAGCCAAGCACTGGGGAGATAGCTCAGCAGCGTAAGTGCCTGCCTGGCAAGCACAAGGTCCTGAGTTCAATCCCCAGTACCAAAAATTAAAAAAAATTATAAAAGAAAATTCTAAAAATAAATAAATAAAATTATCCAGCCAGCATTATAGTAATAACCTATAATTCTAAATGAGAGGCCCCTGGGCAGGCCCTCTCTGATGCCTGACACCTGATACCCACAGCCTCTGTGTTGGAGTCAGCTTCTCATCCTGCTGTGGGTCCTGTGCTTGTCATGAAGATTCATGCCCAGCACCCACACACCTTTCTGTTTGCATATCAATTTAAACCTATGCACCTCGGCCAGCTTTGCTGCATTCCTGACCCTTCTAGTTTGCCACTTGGCTTCCATCAGACGCCCAGTGGCTCTAACTTCTCACACTGGATAGGACCTCAAGAAGCCCTGTGTGGGGGGTGCAGCTTTGGCAGTGGACTGGGTGTGTATATTTTATGACATACTCATGGAAATAAATACGGTTTGCCTAATATTATAGCACCCTCAATTTGCCAGACTAAATCTGCATTTTGTCTGTTTCACTTACGTAGAGCTGAAGGCATAATACTAGTAGTATCTTAGTAATAAGTAAGCTTTAGAGTGGGTATTGTACTGTCTCAGGCCAGGGTACTTGGTAAACTAGGCTTATAAATCCTGGCCTAGATGAAGTGGTCCATGAGTGTATGCAGCCCAAGCAGGGCAGCCCTCACGTCTGCTGGGGCTGTGAACAGTCCTTCCCATGGCCCTGTGATCTGTCTATCATGGCCGTTGGTGGCAGTGTTTGCTAGGACAGCAGGCATCTCTCAGCTCCTCCCTCCCTATCCATCCTGCCCTCACCTGGTTGTCACTGCCACTGCCCTGCCAGGGCCTGCCAGGCCCTGCATGACCTGCTTTGGCTCAAGGACAGTTTGGAGACCAGTGTGGCCTCTTCTTGTGTTTGGGATCACCAGATTCCACAGAGAGGAGTGCAGGCGGCTGTGGAGGCAGAAGTGTGGTTTGCATACTTCAGTGGCCATCTTCTGAGCTCTGTGCCTGCCCCGTGGGACTTCAGCTTTTTCATGTAGTGTTGGGATCCACATCCTGCTGTTGTCATGGGCCTGGGGCACAGTTCATAGCTGTGCGCAGCCTGTAATACTGGCTGTACAGACCCCATCAGGATCTTGTGTAATGAGTGGAAAGCCATCTGTCACATTAGTGTGTGTGGCTGTGACCAGAACCTGGCTGTGGCCTCTGCCACCTCTGCCACTAGGATGCAGGTTCAAAATGGAGAGTGCTCCTGTCTCAGGTTGGCACTCTGTGCTCTTTTCCCTGCCCACTTCTTCCTCAGAGACGGTAATACAGCTGCATGCAGGAAACAGCTGAAGCTAGCTGCAAGAAGGGAACTTGATGCAGAGCGGATAGAAACGGGGTGGTATTGATACAGCATCTCTTTAGAAAGCAGAATCACAAAGGTCAAAGTGGAAATTCAGATAAAGAACCGCAAGTAGGAGGGGAGTAATTGAAATCAAAATGTGTTTAACCTGAACACTCTGGGAAGCTGAGGCAGGAGGGTGGCAAGCTCAGGCCTGACGAGGGCAGTGTAGTCACTTGGCAAGTTCTTGTCTCAAAATGAGAAATAAAAATGTCTTGAGGTGCAGCTCAGCTGGAAGCTATGGGCTAACCCTCAGCACTGCCAAAACAAGTGTTTACCATCTATGTCCTTAACAGACTGCTATCAGGGCCAGGTTCTGGGGAGCAGTCTAGGGAGATGCCTCCGAGCAGAGCCTGGGGTGTCCTGCAGCAGATCAGAGTGTGACAGGAGTGTCTGCATGTGCACCCATGTTGCGGACCCAGCTGCTGTGGGCTGTGAGAGTGCAGCTGTAACAGAACACAGGTCACATTACAGGGCAGTAACAATTGAACACAGCATGTCACCCCTTCCAGAGCTCTGGTGTCCCCATTTTGAGTATTTGTGTTACGATGTCCTCCGTAATTGCCTGAGGTAACCCTGCATTGCCATCGCCTTCCCAGTCTGCACTCTGCTTCCTGGCACTGAAAGTAAGCAGCTCAACTTGCCTGCCCTGGGGACAGCATTGCCATGGGCTGAATCCCCAAAGCGTGAGCCACAGTCAGCCCGTCCTCCTAACATCGAGGTGTGAGACAAGGTGTCCCAGCGACACCCACCCACCCACGGCTGTTCTGCTGAGGTGACTGGAGGGAGCAGCTGTGTGCTGATCAGGGGCTGGACGCTTGTCTGCGTCAGTGGTCGGCAGGCCACGCAAAAATGAAGGTGATGCGCTTGGCAGGGAGATGTGGCCAGTTGTTGGCTATGCTCCTCTCACCAGGGTAGGAAGAGAAAACTGCCTTTGAACCAATTAGTGGGTGGATGACATTTCTCTTCCCTCTACAAGAGGACAGAAAGCTTAAAATATTAAAAGAAAAAACCATTACATAACAAGAGCTTCTTGAAAAAAGGTCCTGCAGGAGGGTTGATCTTTGCTTCCTTGTTCTTTTTGAAAATGTGAGTTATTAAAAGTCGCATGTAATCTGAACACTACAGACAGATGCATAGAGAGCGGATGTGTTTCTCTGGGTCTCCCAATAATTTTAAAAAGAAAAAACACAATTGCTTTGCATGTGTTCTGTGGTGTAGAGGCTGTGTCAGCACACAGGACTGTGAACCTGGTGGCCGCCAAGGTGCCTACTGACCAGTGGGCAGTTACTGGGCAGCAGTGTGCTCCATGAAAATTCCACAGCCCTCTACGTCCATGTGCTATGTTCTCCATACAGCTGCAGACACCATAAAGAAACGAGAAAGTCAGAGGCTGGTCCTTGTCACTGAAACCCTGAGGACAGTCTGGTAACTGCTTTACTGCTCTCCACTTCTCTTTTGTCCCCTCCACATTAGTTGATATGGAGATAGGTACAAGTTGGGCCATCGGCTGGATGACAGTGCTACCCATGTGGGATGTGTGAGGCACAGGACGGTCACCGAGGCATTTCCACTGTCAAAGAGCCTATCGTCAAAGGTGATTCACAAGGGAGACAATAGGAAATAAAAATAGCTTGCTCTTATTTTAGCATTCACAAATATTTAGGCTCACTCACTCTGGGCAGGAAATTGAATGCAGGGGTGAGTGAGGCACCAGCCATTCCTACATAGAAGAAACCCGAAGGACATGCACACCCTACCGCAATGACTGCAGGGGTGGCAGCGCTCCGGTTTACACACAAGGGCATCTGTAAAGACATGTAGCATCCAGGGCTGTAGCTTATCCTCACTACCCCCTCGTGTGAGAGAGCACAGTTAGTGATATATAGGGTACAAAAGCTATAGAGAAAGTAATGTAAGGAAAACGTAGCTCTTTGAAAAGATAACCAAAGTGCTTAAACTTTTAATTAACTAAAGAGGAGATAACACAACTCGAATCACTAAGATCCAGAATGAGAAAAGAGACATTACCACCAACATTATAGAAATAACAAGATTACATATAAAGTCACACCCATGATATGTGAAGACCTCTTATAACTCAACAACAGAAGTCATACTTGTTGGACAGTGGAGCACAGGCTTGAGTAGGCATTTCTCCAGAAAAGACTTCCAAATGGCCACACACAAACCAGATAATCAAAATCATCAGCTATGCGTAAATCCCATCAGACCACAGTGGGCACCACCTGCATGCTGGGAGTAAGGTGGTAGAAAAAGAAATGGAGAAGAAGTGATGAATATGGAGAGGAATGAAATCCATGCACCCTGCAGGTGGGAATGTAAACTTGTTTAGCTGCTGTGGAAACCACTTTAAATTAGCGCTACAGAAAGAAATTTAAACTTGGAACTACTCTGTTACCCAGCAGTCCCACTCCTAGGTATCTACACAAGAATTGAAAACAAGTGCTTTTTTAGTTACTTTCTTATGGCTTGCACAAAATGCCTGCCCCCACAATTTCAAGGAAGAAAGGTTTATTTTAGCTCACAGTTTGTAGATGTTGCAATCCATAGTTGACTGGCCCCATGGCAGGGCAGCATGACAGAGGAGCTTTCGGAGGAGAAGCAGTCCATAGCAGGGTTGGCATGAAGTAACAAGGGGATCAAGGGACATGTGGGATCACAGCCTCCAGGCCACGCCCACGCCCCAGGCTTCGTTCCTAGCATCACATCCAGATGTAAGCCCCATCTGCAGACTAATGCAGTACCTCCTCAGTACCCAGACCCAGGTCACGCAGTCCTGGCCTGTGTGCATGAGGCTTTGGGGGAACATCTAGCTGTAAGCAATAATGGGTACCTGAATAAGTGCTGAACACACATGCTGATGATCACATGGTTCACCATGGCCCAAAGGCAAAACAGCCAAACAGCCACAAACAGATGCGTGGTGAGCAGTGTGGTGCCACTGACACTTGCAGCGGGATCTTCTTCAGCCCTCAGTCGGAATGAAGTCCTGACGTGGGCTGCAGGAAGAAGCTGGGCTCAAAAGGTCACATGGTGTGTGGTCTCACTTAGCCAAGTGTCCAGATTGGTAAAGCCCACAGCACATAGCCTGTGGAGAACAGTGGGAGTGGGGAGCAGCTCCTGGACCCAGGGGCGGTGTGCTGTGAGGCAGTGGAGGGAGGGTGTTCAGACCAACAAGGGGTGTACCGGTCACTCTGTCATTCACCTCCCAGTGCTTGATCTTATGGAATGTTTATTCCACTGCCATTTGAAAATGGGGTTCTGTGAACAATGTTAAAGCAAGAAATTTGGTAAATTAAGTGAAATGGGCAACTTCCTAGATAGACACAAACTGCCCACATTAAACCAGGGAGAAAATAATGGGGAGATGTAGGTCAAAGGACCAATTTCAGGTGTTGGGAGGCGGGTATTCAAGGCAGCTGCAGCTGGTAGCGAGACACTCTTCATCTGGATGCACCTGAAAGTTCCAAGAGCAGATTTGGGTCTTCTTGGCACTAGTGAGTCTGAGTCCATCATGTCAGGAGCTTTCTGAGAACACCATGGCGTCTACCCACGCCAAAGCATTGTGCTGTACGCTGTGACCACCTGAAAGCCAACCTTGTGACTTTTTACATGAATTAATTACTTTAAAAACATCGGTGTCAGGTGGTGAACCTGTTCCTTCTTGGTGTCCAGGGAGGAAAGCCTGTCGTGGCTCAGTGTGGTTCTGCTGCTGTTTCCCTGGGGATTTCCAGTGGCCGTTTTTGTGTCTCTCTGGAGAAATGTTTACTCACATCCCTCATCTATTTTTTTGATCAAGCTATTTGTCTTTTGCTACTGAGTTGAGTACCACAGGGATTTTGCCAATGATAAGGTTCCTAGTTCCTCTTATGAGGACACATCCAGGACAGAGGGAGCCACTGCCTTCCAGGACACTGCCCTCCAGGCTCATGGTCATGTCTCTCCTGAAAAGATGTTAGGAAAGCAACCTGAGGAGAGGAAGGAAAAGGAGGGGAGGGGAAGGAAGGAGAGGGGAAGGAAGGGGAGGAGAAGGAAGGAGAGAGAAGGGGAGGGGAGGGGAAGAAGGAGAGGGGAAGGAAGAGGAGGGGAAGGAAGGGGAGGGAAGAGGGAGATAGAGGTGGAGACAGAGGTGGAGGCAGAGATAGAGATGGAGACGGGGACGGTTCGCAGTGGGTGTTGTCCAGCTTTAACAGAGGAGGAGACTGCCTTTATTCAGCATCATACTAGGGTTCCAGCCAGGACAGTCAAGCAGGAAACTTAGATTAAATGCACTCACATTATGAAGAAAGTAGTAAAACTAAATCTATTTACAGACAACATTAAGTTGTGCAGAAAATCATGAAGCATCTACTAAAATTGTTTTAGAAATAACTGAGTTCAGCAAGCTTGGAGAATAAAAAACAATACCTAAAAACTCAATTGCATTTATACATATTTCCAGTGTGCAGTCTAAAACTGAACAAAATACAACAATGAAGTATAAAATATATGCTCCACAAACTATAAAATATTGCTGAAAGAAATGAAAGTAGATGAAATCAAGTGTCTGCTGGTCAGACTGCAAGACTTTCTCCTTATGGTTTTGCTCCCTAGGGGGCCATGCAGCCCATTGGTCCCAGCTTCCTGGTCAGAAGTCGGGGTGCTGCCCCTCAGACACACAAAGCCAGGGCTCAGCACTGCCAGGCTGTGCCAAAGAACACAGAAAGGCTCAGGTTTCCAGACTTCAGAGCATGGTACTAGCTCAGTGCGGTGCTGGGATCAGGACCAGCCTCCAGCACCACACCTTCCCATGCGGTCTGCCGAGCCTTGGCCAAACACTGGCACGCATCAGAGAGCAGGGCCAGCCCATCCACATCCATGCACAGAAAAGTGAGCATGGTGGCTTTCCTGAGAGAACCCCTAAATCCAAGGACTAAAGCCAGGAAACTCCACAACAGGTGCACTGCAAGGCCTTCGATGAGGCTATGCTTCTAAAAACATGATGCTGAAAGCACAATTCAACAGAAAAGGAGACAGATTGGGATTCCTCAAAATCATTTCAAAGAGATGCTTCAAAAGACACTATGGAGAAAGGAAAAAATGACCAAGGAAGGCATCACATCTCTAATAAGGGATTTGCATTTAGAGTACACATGGACCTCTTGCAGCTCAACACCACCAGAGCAAGTAAGCCAGTTAGTGTGTGGAGAGGCTCTGCAGCCTTTCCCCTGAGGAGAGGTGTGTGGCCAAGCCTAGCCTGCAGTGGGTGCTGGCCACAGGCTGGTCAGATGCGGGCTTCAGCCCACAGCCCTCAGTGGCCACAACTCGATCCGGGGAGTCTCATTTTACCGAGTGTCATTCGAGCAGCACACACATGGGCAACTTGTCTGAGTAACTCACGTATGCTGCTGTTTTGCATCACTTTATGGGGACACAATTAACATGTCATATAATTTGCCCCTTCAGAGTGCTGAGTTAAAGGTTTCAGTACATTCTCAGAGCTGTGAATAGTCACCACAGTCCAACTTCTTTCTTCTCTTGAAAGAAACCGTGCCCCCTCTACTGTCTACTGTCACTCCAGTGCTAGGTCCTCCCCACCTGCCTGGGCCTTGCTGACCCTCGCCTGGCCTACTCCAGCCCCCACTCTTCCCAGCGGTGGGCAGGATGAACCCCTTACACCAGCAGTTTCAGGCTGCCTCTTCACGGTGAAGTGTTTTCAGGTCAGCATGGCAGCACGTGGCAGGCTTGAGTTCCCTTTACTGCACTTTATGTGGGAAGTCCACATCCTGTGGAAGTGACCAACATCAGCATCCTTTCCATCTTTTGTCCATGATAGCCAGGGCACCGTGGTTACATGTGTGGCTCCATGTGAGCCTTGGCAACTCTCACTGTGTGCCACAGGGCATGTGCAGACAGGTCAGGCCCTGCCTGCGCTCAGAGCTGCTGCCCCTGAGGACTGGACAGCGTCTGTTTTCCAGGCGTTGTAAAGGTCATGGCCAGTGTGAGCTCAAGTGATCTGGCCAAGCATGGGCTGGGCAGGTAAAGGCACAGAGGGTGCTAGACCCTGGCTGCCTGCTTAGAAGAACCGGAAGCTAGCAAGGGGTCAACTGCAGTGCCCAAACATGCAACAGCCACACACTGCTGATGGATGGCCTGGGTCGCTAGGTGCACCAAGCTCCTGCCAGTCAACCTCCAGGCAGCACTTCTGAAATGTAGACATGCCTCCTCAAGGCCTGGAGCCTCTGTCCGGAAGGCCTGGAAGTGGCATTGCATTCTGAAGGCCAAGCTGAAGTCCTCTAATGTAGGAAGGCCCCTGGTGGGGGGCCCAGGGTGAGGCCCAGCAGGGGATCCCCTTTCCCACCTCCTCTGGCCTGGAGGCCAAGGTCTGTGTCCCTGGTGTCCCCACATGAGTCTGTGCCCCACCCCACCCCCCACCCCCCCAGGGAGCATGATCCAGTCTCAGCGACACCCTGCAGCCACCAGCTTGGGAGACTGAATGCTGAATCAGGTCAGGCTTCCTGTGGGGCTTTTGTGGAGCAGTTGTTTCTGTTCTAAAACAGCTCTGCTGTCAGGGATCAGTTTAAAAACCAGGCTTGAAATGAGATTTAGTGGGCTGTGTTTAACTTCTGACCTGACAGTGCCTTTTGTCCATGGTGCATCTTTTGTGGGAAGTCCTAGACGGTGGAACTCAGCCGCCTTTACAGGGTTTACGGGGGCACTGTGGCAGGCCTCACAGAGTGTGAGCCTTTCAGATCCCGAGCTGCATGGTGCTGTATTTAGGAGTTCTGCACTTCACCCAGGAGACTGTCCAGGGACCCCAAGGTGCCCATGTGTTGCTGGGTATCAGGGACCTGGGCTGTCCTCCAAGGGCCCCACTGGCATGAGAGGGCTCCTCCCTTCCCCTTTCCTGAGCCTCTTGAACCCTTTACTTGCAGAAATAACTCACGTTACCCAAAGCTGTTCATTTCAGAGCAAGAGTGAGAGAGCCTTGACTTGGCACAGGCCTTGTGAGTGGCAGCAGAGAAGGTGGCCCTGGAAGCGCTCGGCGTGGCCTCCTTCAGTGTGGGGAGATGCATGCATGGACTCTGAGCAGTTAATTCTCAGAATACAGAAACACACAGAAAGACATTTGTCATACTGTTAAATGATGTCTGTAGTACATCTTTGTGAAGCCTTAATATGACATGGCGCGTCAGTTACAAGAGTGCCACTTCTGTTTCAGCTGTTTCTCTGCCACTTGAGATTAGCTAGGAGGTGCAGCAGGAGGTGCGGCAGGAGGTGCGGCAGGTGGGCATGCGCTTAGCCAGGCTCTGAGGCGCCTGCATAATCTGGTGTAATGGGATTTAATTTGTTTGCAGATAAATTTACCTAAAGGGACCATCCCAGGTACAGAAGTCTCAGAGCTTATGTAAGCAACAGAAAAATTAATTAACATGGAGGTGCTAATTAGTTTATCCAATTTGCAGTGCTGTGGGATTGCAGAGCCTGATGCTGTGGGGTAGACAGAGGGTGGAGCAGACAGAGGCCCTCGGGACAGGTGGGGGCTGTGACCACTGTGGCTGCTGGGCAACACCCCAGCCACTTGCCAAGCCTCAGCTGCCTGATCCTCTTCCGTTGTCAGAGGTGTGGCTGTGCAGTGCCAGGAACCCACACTGCTCTCAGATGGCGTGGACACACACTAGCTGTGTGGCCTGGAGCACGTGGCCTGTACCAGCTTTTCCTCCTGCAAGGTGTGTGTGGCTGGCTGTAGGACTCAGATCTGGCTCCTGTGGGAAGTTGGCACTGGGCAGGGCTCTTAGTTTTGCCCTCCCCTGCTGAGTCCCTGCTGGATGTAGCTGCCCTCTTACTTGCATGTTTTTGCCTACAGCAGCACTCAGTTGTGAAGTTGTTTTTCTCTTTTCTTTCCATTGTTTCGCAAGGCAGAGTAATTGAATAGCTGCTTGCCTTTTCCTTACGTGGCCTCCTCTGTTTTCCCTAATAGGATTCTATGGAGCTGTCCCTCCCAGAGTGCATCCTGTCCCATGCACCATGTCCTCTGTGGTCATCAAACCACAAATCATGCCACCTATGTTTCTTCTCCCAGATGCCTCACATGCTCTGCCACTAGAAAAACCGCCTTGACCCCCAGGTGTATTCATGTAACTCCAGAAGCTCGCGGTCCTGCGTGATGAGGCTGAACTGCCGGACAGGTTCTTTTCTTGGCACCAATTAGTCAGGCCCCTGCTGTGCGGCCTGAGTACCCTCCAGCCTCCTGCTCCAGCAAGCCCTGGAGCCTGGAGCTGAGTCCCCTGGATGAGGTAGTGGCAGAATGTTGCCTGCGCTGCTGTCTGTCTCCAGACATCCACGTGCGAGGACTGGTGCACCATGGGACAGGCCCTGGTGGGACCTGGTGGGTAATTGTGGGAAGAATGACACACTGTGGGTCATTTTCACCCCAAGCCAGACAGCCCAGTCTAGCAGGAGACTTGCAGCCAGCGGGGTGCAGAAGTGCAGTCTCCTGAGGAAGGGCGACAAAGCATTAGGGTGTAGTGAGATTAAAGCAGTGTTGAAATGCGTGGAAATGGAGGCAGCACCAATAAACGCATCGCAGAAGAGAACTTCCTTCCCAAAAAGAACAATATTTAAAATAAATCCCCCAAAATGAACAGGATTTCAACAAAAGATGCTGGGATTAATGGATATTTATATGCAAAGAATGACACTCAGCCCCTAAAAAGTAAGACCTAAAATTCAAAAGCAACTTAGGTGAAGCTTCCATGGCCCTAGATTCACCAGTGCTTTCTTAGATACAATGCTGGGATCTAAGCAAACACAGAAAAATACGCCAACTGAACTCCATCAGAGTTGAAACTTTTGTGTTTGAGTTTACTGTCAATACAGTGAAATAAAAACCTACAGACTGGGGAAATTTTGTGGATTCTACATAGAAATGCTTGTCTAGAAATTACAGAGCATTCCTGTCACAAGAGACAGAGCAGTTAAAGGAAGAACAAAGGGCTGAAGAAGCACTTCTCTAAGACGTGGCACTAAGGCATCCTGCACAGAGGTTTCCAGCCCCAGGGTGCCATGTTGCAGCCTTCTAGATAGCAGGCAGAAGAGAGGCCAAGCACGGTCAGGCGCACCAGAGCCTCCACAAGCTTGGGTGAGTGGACCTATGTGACCACTGTGGAACACCATGTGGCATTTGCTTGGAGACTGTGGAGTCACGTATGACCGGAAGTCCATTTCTAGGCATGCACACGAAAGGAGAAGCGTGCATGTGCTCAAAAACTTATATATGTGTGTCACAGTGGTCAGAGTGGGCACAGAGGTCATAGTAGGCAGGAAATGGAAGCAACCTGGTACCTAACAACTAAGGACAGAGAAACGTGCAGACCCACCCCCACAGGCTCTACCTGGCAGCGAGCAGAGTGGGGCTCACATGTGGTTTGCATGTTGAGTATATTATTTAGTATTATGTGTATAACATATTGAGCATGTTATATTAAGTATAAATATATCACATTATATTTAAGGTCCCACATTTTAAACAGATCACTTCTATGGTGAGTGAATTATATCTGAATAAAGCTGTCAATTTTGAATAATTACTGGGCTTGTGAGATAGCTCAGTGGTCTAAAGCGCCTGCTTAGGTAACCGCAGGGCCCGCGGTTCCATCCCCAGCACCACAAGCTGTGCCAGCTCCACCCCAGGGCAGGCTGAGCTGGCCATAACATAAATAAAGTTTTAAAAACATTTTGAACAATTACTAATAAATCCTGAATAGACAGCCATGTTCTAGCCAGAGCGGGCAAAGGAGTCAGTCTGTAGGCAGCTCAGAATCACACACTGCAAGATGTGAGACAGCCTGGGTGGCCATCGTGGCCTCAGGACCATCTCAGGAGGAAGAGTAGCACCTCTGTGCCATGTGAGAAGGGGAGGCATTGGCCTGGGTAAGTGGATTTCCTGGCAGCACCAAAGTAAAGGGCACTGATGCTTTCTACCTCTGCTTCAAAGTTTCTGCTAAAATTTACTCTGGCTCTTTATAGACAGTCACCTCTTGTGTCACATGCATCTGTTCGTGTGTCATGGTGGGATCTGGTCGCATCTTCCTCATGTCCCAACCCCATCCTGACACCCACTTCATTCTGGGCTCAGGGTGTGGGCAGTTGGTCACAGTGAAGCTGGTAAGTGTTGGACACCTGGGCCCTGCAATCCTGAAGGTCTAGAGGTCCTCAGGGAACCTGGAAGTGCAGGCATAGCTTCCCACACCCTGGGTATGTGACCCTAAGGGGGCCAGGGCTCCCAGCACGGTCAGTGCCCTCCCACTGCCTGCTGGCTTCGCTTGCAGGGTGGCTGCCTGGGTCTGTGATCATGTCACCTTCCATCCTGAGGGAAGAGCGTGAAGCGAGATATGGAGCCTTTCATATCATTCTGTCCCATTTGGTGACAGAATTAAATGTGGTCTTAGGAGCTCATGTTTTAAATTACTTCTAGCTTCTCTAAATTTGAGACAAATCCTCCATGTAGCTGCATTTCTGGCTCCAATGTAGAATATCTCATATAAAGCACTGTGAAGATTAGTCTCTTTGCAAATAAATTCAGGAAAGATTCAGTGTAGTTTCTGAAAACCCTGTGCTTTTTCAAGCAGGCTTAACTGCCTTTTGACTTTAGGCACTTACAGGGACAAAACCGGAAACAGGTTGCTACAGGCTAGAAACTGCAAAATACAAATTCAGGTGACGTTCCGGTACCAGCCACTGCTGAGCCAAGTTCTGACTTTCACGGGTCTTTGTCTCCAAGGCGCTACATGTCGGGCAGGCCTGGGGGACAACAGGAGCCACTGCGCAAGTGCTACATAATATGCAGGTCACAGCTCCAGAGCGCACTGTCATAAATGAACACCTTGCCATGAGCAAAGAGACACTTAAAAATGAGTTAACGTCACCCTGGTGCTTTTGGGACTACCACAGATGCTGATGTCAGATTCCAAGGTCTGCAGAGCTGAAGGTGACCCCAGAGCCCTCTGAGGCCAGCTTGTGCCCACGTGGCCAGCCTGGAGTGCCCTGGCATGCCACATTGCCCCACGCTCTCAGCCTTGCTGTTCATACACTCATCCTTCACTGTCACAATAAAAAGAGAATGAGTCAGATCCTTTAAGGCTGGCACTTATTTCCTATATGCAATAATGAGCAATAGATGTGGAACATATTTGAGCACCTACTGTAAAAAGCATCAATAAACACTTCCAGTCCCCCAGGGAATGCCCACTTCACCTTAGTAGTGTCTTCCCAGGACACATACACACGCACATCCACATATGCGTACGTATCTGTGTTTCCATCTCACCCTTGTGCCTTGTACACGTATTCAGAAGCCTGTGTGTGACTCTGCATGGGCCCATGTATCTGTGCTTGTGCATGCTGGCTACTTCTACCCATTCTGGTTTATGCATGTTACTACAAATGTATGAACTTAGATGTGTTCAGGTATGTCTGTGTACACAGGCATGGACAGTGTATGCATCCTTCTGTGTCTGCAGTCAGATACCTGTGGTAGGATACATGGGGCTCTTGAAGAAGGTCAGGTGCATGCAGTGGTGGCAGTTGGTGTTCCTCAATACAAGAGGAGCCCCCCTTTTCCTGCAGTAGGTTAGCGAGAAAGAGCAACCTACAGTGACGGGCCTCCCTGGGGAGGCTTCCTCTTTGCACACAGATACCTGGGGATGGGGTGCCTGCCTGCAGTGGCAGAGATCACCCAGCCCTGGCCACAGCTCAGAGCCTCAGCGAGGAGGGGGCTGTGGGTTTCCAGGGTGATGCTGGGTGGCCAGAAGTCATCCTCAGCAGGGTTCTCAGGGCCATTCTGCAGGGGACGTGGAGTCATTTGCTATCTCTGACTTCTGTGGCCTTTCCTGTCAGGACAGCTGAGCTGTCTCATGAGTGCCGCCCTCCCCGTCCTGCTCCTGACCATGGCCTTGCACTGCCCCCTGCACAGTCTGCCCTGCATGTCTCTGCACTGCACCACCACTGCCACCAAGGTCCCTGGTTCTTCCCTCAAGCATGCTGCAGGCTGAGTTGCTGGGAACACAGCACCTTCATGGCTCGCTGAAGGACACCAGTGTTTATGATCATGTGGTCTATGCATTCTTGTGATGAGTCTCATCCAGGGTTTCCCACCTGGGCATGCAGTCTCGGGCTACAGGCAGGGGGGCACCCCAGAAGGGCAGGCAGAGGGCAGGAGGAGATGAATGGTTAACATGCACTGGCACACAGAACAACCAAAGACCAGCAGCAGGCTGACCGAGGAGGGCTTCAGGCCCCAGAAACCGGGCTCTGTGCAGTACGGTGCTCGGGGAGGGTAGAAGTATGCTTTCTCACTTCTAGGAACTGGTCCTGAGCTCCAGCCAAGGGGGCCCTGGAGGGAAAGGGGCTTGTTCCTCACACCTGAGGGGCATATGTGCTTCTGGATCACCTCTGGGGTGAGGCGATGGCCCTTGGGAGAGGATGCTAGCCACTGTGGAAGGCACTGGCAGGAGGGTGGAGAGAGGAGTGGGTTCAGGGTGAGTTCTGAGCTCTAGTATGAAGGAATCCCTGACTCATCCCTGGGTGCAGGGGTGTCAGACTGAAAACTCAGCCTGTCCTGCACTTTAGATCCCATCGACTATAGCCAGCGCTGCCTCTGGGATTGAGGGCTGGGGAGACTGATGCAGCCACTGAAGCTGCCCTGTGAAGGCACAGGAACCTCGCATCTGTCTTCACAGTAGGGTGACGGAATCCACACAACATAGACCTGCTCGGACCTAGTCCTGGGCTTGGCCAACTGGAGGGGCCTGGGGCCGGGCACAAGCCCCCATGCCCGTGCCAAGCCCTGCTCTGTCAGTAGCAAGGAAGAGCGCAAGAGAGGTGGAGACACAGTTACTCTGCAGCACTGCTTAGGTGAGAACAGGATATGAGGACCAGGAAGTGGTGGTGGACACAGAGAAGAGAAAGCTGGAGATGAAACCAGGAGGGTGTGGTGCCTGTGGGTGCATGAGCACAGGAGCCATGCTGGCCTGGGCTGTGCGTTGGGGTGCTGTAAGGCTGGGTGGATCCCAGAGCCCTTGCTGAGCACCAACACCCAGAATCTGAGGCTCAGTACCTCTGTGCATTTCAAACGGTCCAACCCGGGGCCAGGAGGAGGGGCCAGGAGGAGGGAGACATGAGCATGAGTGGTGGCTAGGACTGGGATGGCAGGGCTGCAGCCCTGGGCATGGGCTGCTGAGGTCACTGAAGTAGGACAAGGACTGGAGTCAGCGACCTTCCCTTCCCATCACTGTGTGAGCCAGGCTGCTGCTGTGGACAGCGCATGCCCTTCCACTTTGCGTGTCAGGGAGCATGAAGGGCCCGAGTCCTGGGATTCAGAATTTGTGGGGTTGCAGTGCACTTCGGGGAGGGCTGGCTGCTAGAGGGTAGGTCACTGGTCCTGAGCCCCTTGCCGGGCTGACCAACCCTCTGTGCATCTCCAGATTCAGTTGCTAAGCAGGTCTCTTCTGTGTATCTGCACCTTCAGAGATGTTGAAACAGAACTCTTGCATGACTCCGACTTCTTTCTGACAGAACTTGGGAGGCCAGGAAGAGACTATACATAATGACTTGCTAGGTGAACTATTTTGAAGACTATTTTAAATACTGCAGTTTCCCTGTGACTGTGTGGGGCTCGGGCAGGCCCGGCCCCCTGAACTGCACCCTTCTGGGGCCAAAGGGCACTGGGGACTCAGCAGCCGTGTTGGGGGAGGCTGGGGTTGTGATCAGGTAAAGACGGCACGAGGAAGCTGTTGATCTCTGTGTGAGAGCCCTTCGCCTCTCTCTCTCCCAGCAGCAGCACCTACGGGCCGAGTCACGATGGGAGGCTACCTTCCTGAGAGTCCAGCCTTCTCCAGCCGGGCTCTCTTAGGTGCATCTGCCCTAGAAGCATCCCAGAGTCAGATGTGACCCTTAGGAGGCCGCATAGGGCAGTAGAGGGGCTGCCGTGTGAGCCCAAGCAGCCTGGCTGGTGTCTGGAGTGTTGGTCACTGAGCAAATGCTGTCCTTATGGAAGGAACAAGGGAACAAAGGTTGTTGTGTCTGGACCAGGGCCATGTCCCCAGCATGCAGAAGGATGCCGGAGTGTGGCAGATTTCCAGCCGTCATTTGCTTTCTCTGAGGGTGCCGGAGCCTCCACGCTCCAGTCTTGATTGTGAACATGTAATCGTGGTGTTATGAGGACTCTAAGTCGATGCTCACGGCAGGAAGCGTGGCTCACAGATGGTAAACTGCAGTCTGCATGTCGGCTGGTCTTCCACGTGTGTCCCGTCTGCCCAGGAGACCCACACTGCTCCCCTGGTGTGCCCCAGACACAGGCGCCACCCTTTCTGAGGGGACTTCCCACGCCGGCTTTGGCTCCTTAGCTGAGCTGGTGTCTCCTTCTCCTGCACCGTTGTGGGCCTCCAAGGCCCTGTTCTGTGACAGGCTGCACCCAGCAGTGCCAGCTCGTGCTCAGCCTTCTGAGCTTTACTGCTACTTGTCAGTGGAAAGCGCTTTTATGTTGTTGACTATGGACTGATCGGTAGGTGCCAGGTTTAGGACTAACACCACTGACTGTCTCACCTGTTTCAGGAAGCGCCATGAATAGGTTCCATTCCCAGCCCATAGATAAGACTTTTCTGTTTATGTTGAAATCAGAATAAGGACAAATTGAGGTAGAAGTGTTAGCAGACAGTAAATACCATAGAGCTTACTTTGTGCCAGAAATAATTTTCTTTTATGCATAAACTATTTTTGATGTACAGGTTGCTTTTCATATTAAAAATTAACATACATTCCCTGAAATTTTTGCTTCCATTCTTTCCCTCTTACCTAAGCCTCAGCACCTCTAGTACTCTCAAGATACCTTCCCAGGGCAACTTCTACGAACCTGCTATTGATTGTTCCAAGCATCTGCTGTGTGTCTAGAGCTCCACATGGCCAGCATGTCACAGTGTAACATTGTCGCTGAAAGTGCCCTGGCCTGGCATAGTGCTCAGCACCTACCCAGTCCTCAGTAAATACATGTCTGATGGAATTGATGAGTACACACTGGAAAGGAAAACCAGACACAACTGCTGCGCTCTTCTCCTTTGCTTTGTAAGCCAGTGCTTGATGTTTTCCATCTGAACACATGGGTGCAGAGTAACATGGGTTGTCCATCATCAGTGCATTCCTCAGTTGATGACATCAGGCTCTGGGCTGTCCAGGAAGTTTGTGTTCTCACATGCCATGCTCACATGTGATGTGTCACAGTCACATGTCAGTCCTGCCAGGGGTCCTTGTGTTCACCCAGTCACACTGTCCATCACACATGGTATGGGCCTGTGCTCACACAGTCACAGTCAGCACCCCTCAGCTGCCAGGGAGGAGGCAAAGGAAGCAGAACAGTCCCAGCAGCTCAGTGCAGGCCCTGCAGGTACAGCATCTGCGGCCCCAACTGCCTGCCTGCCCCTTCTGCTCATCCTTGGGCATCCCACAGCCCCCTCAATAGTGGGCAGCTGCCCCTGCTTCCCACAGAGCCACACCATGGGTCTCCCATGGAGGGCTATTCTCAGAGGTCTCAGCAGCCCCTCAGTGTTCTGGGCAGTGGCCTCCTCCTGGTTACACACATCAGGCAGTGCCCCAGCAGAGACACTGGAGAGCTGTGTCCTGCCCCCTATCCTAACCCTGCTGCTGTGGGCCGTGCATTGCAGGCTAGGGCTGCACCTCAGCTTAGGGAGACAGTGTGGACCTCACTCCAAGAGGAGCAGATGTATGGGATGGCGTTCCCGCCCCAGACAGAGATGCCTCCTCACCCTGTGCGAGACTGGGAGTGGTGACAGTTGCCTGAGGACAGCATTTAGGCATTTGCACTCCTCATTTGGGACTTGAGAACAAGCTTGTTCCCACAGGGCTGCGGCAGTGCAGATATAGATGCACATCTGTGAAGCCGTCAGGCAGGTTTTCCCATCTGTGTCATTAGCATACATTAGCTTGGTCCGCTCCTAATTTAAAGGAGAGGCAAATCCACCTTGCGCCCAGATCAGCTCCCTTCCCTGTCTGGAAAAGGGATTACAGATCCAGACTTGTGCTGGAGCCGGGAGAATGCAGTGTGCATTGGGCTGGAATCCCATGGACTGGGACAAGGCCAGGACCTCAGCATGGAGTGCCATGGAAGGACACAGGGCTGGCAGGGCAGAAAGCCATGTCCAAAGCCCTAGACCAGCACGAGCTGCCTTGCCTTGGCAAGGCACGGCACAATTTGGTTTTTTATCCAGCATCTGCTCAGAAGACCCGACTTCGGGCTTGTGTGTCCTGCACCAGGCTGGGCGCTGTCCCCTGTCTGCTGCGCAGCTCTGTAGGGCAACAGCCTTGTGCTGTGCATGAAATCTCACCGTGAGTCTGAAACACACCAGGAACCACCCAGTAATCCTGGTGCTAGCCACAGAGCAGTTAAGACTTGCAAAGGGCTCGCGGGAATAGGGCTGGATGCAGGCTGCCGCCCTGGACCCTGCCTTCCTCCTCATGGCTCTGCGCCCCTCTTCCCATCCTCTCTGTCCACTGTCTGGGAGACTGGCACTTGCAGGCTGCTCCCTATGTGAGCCAGGCACCAAGGGTGAGGAGTGCTGCAGATCTGCGCAATGGAAAGTAAGGCTAGAGTGGAGCCGATGGCCTCTTCCTTCCCATTCCGCCTTCTCAGCCACCTCCCAGTGCCCAAGCACATCCTGACCTGCTGAGCTCCTCAGCTCTTGACCACTCAGAATGAGGAAGAGTTCCGTTTGATTCCAGGTTCCAGGGTTACAGAGTTTTGGCCCACAGTGCTCTGGGCCTGTAGGAGGCTGCACAGCATGGCAGGACCAACAGTAAAGGAAACTGTTGACTGCATGCTAGCCAGAAACCAGGAGGAGCTAGGAACGAGTGAGTCTCACAGCCCCAGAGCCCTGCTCCCAGTGACCTCACTTCCTCCTGAACTTCTTCCTTTTCAGTGCCACCAGCCAGGGGCCAGGCCTCCCACACAGGCTTCTGGGGACCCTCCATGTCCCAACAATGGTGGCTGAGCTTTCTGCATCCATCTCTGAGCATGGGATGCGCCCTACCTGTGTCAGGACAACTCATGGAGTCTCCTTTCAACCCAGTCATGTGTGCTGCAGATTTCCCATGTTAGCCAGAAGTTCAGCTTTTCCTCCCGTCTTCTCCTCCACTCCTTAGCCTCAGTCCTGGACGCTTGCTGTGGCCCTGCCTGCAAGTGCCATGCTGCCTGCTGTGAGTTTCTCATGCCAGAGCGCAGTGTGTTTCAAGCATTTCCTTTCACGGTTCTAAGGCAGAGCCCAGGAAACAACTGGGGGTCAGAGCCCCATCAAAGAGCTTCAGAGACATGTTAGCACAGCGCTTCCAGTTGACACCTGTGGTGTGTGGACAGAGTGCCAGAGCCCAGGCCTACCTCCTGCCCAGTGCCAGGCCTCTTTTCTAGGCTCATGCTTTGGGACCTCCAGGTCCTGGGCTGCACGAGCACCTCCCGAGAACTGGTTGCTGCTCATGCCCTCCCTTGTATGGATCCTGTCTTCCACCTGCCTTAGCCCTTGCACTGGACCACAGAGGATGCAGAGGGAGCCAAGACATGAGGCCAGCCCTTCAGGATGGCACCGGCCATAGGGCTGGCAGTCCCCTTGCATTGGGCCACAGCTCTGGTTGCAGTTTCTAGAGCACATCTGCTAGTGTGATGTTGCTGTCTAGAAGGATGCAACATGGAGGATGGATGGATGGATGGATGGATGGGGCTAATGTCCCCTGCCTGCTCTTATGCTGCCCACCCTGGGTTCATGGGAGACCCAGGACAGAAGCGTCAGGTGGCCCCTGGAGTTCTTTGCTCCATGTTGTTCCCCACCCCAAGCGTGCTTTTGCAGAACCCGGCCACATCCCTTACTAATTCCCCAGCTGTGCCAGTGGCTGCCAGTGTCTGCACACAGAAAAGCACTGTCAAATGTTCCTAGCACGCTGGCCTTTGTGAGCTGCTTCCTCGGCTCACAACGTGCAGGGTTGCAGTCCCTACACTCTGAAAGTATTTTCTAAACGGTAAGGCCCATCTGTGTTAATGATTCCTCTGGAAGGGCAGGACCTCCATCTGCAGGTTCTAGGACACTGGGCCGAGCTGCTGTCCAAGGCCTCTCAGTCAGCGTGGATGCACAGGTGTGAGCTCACCAGGAAGCTGGCTGCTGTGCACCATGGGTGTGTCTGAGTGTGTCCTGGGGTTGGGGCCAGTGCGGATTCTGGAAGAGCATAACGGAGTGCTGAGCATGCTGAGGGGCTCACAGCCTGGGGAGCAGCGTGGCGCTGACTTCCTAGTGGCCAGGGCAGAGACCTCCCAGTACTGGCTGCCTCCGGGGCTACCTCCCAGTAGGGCCCACGCCAGGCTGTCCTCTCCATGGCGGTCCAGTGTCTGAGTCATGGGGCTCAGGCCCAGTGATGACTGTTATATACACGTGGCTTCACACACTGTCCTCCTGAGCTTCACACTGGTCTGGGGCCAAGAGTAGGAACTGCCATGTCAGGGAGTCCCTGCAGCACCTGCCACCCCTGCAGCCCCTTTGGGTGAGGTGTTGGGACACTGCAGCAGCCCAGACCCCACATGGTTCCATGGATCCACCACCCCCGTCACCTCTGAGCACTGATTCTGGGTGACTTGCAGGCCTAGCGTTCCCATGTGAAACAGTGTGTCTGTTGTGTGATTTCCAGAGGGCTCCTGCCACCCTCACTGTTTCTGTGTCCAGTGGCTTTGTGCAGCTGTGGACCTTGATGCCCACTGCAGGAACGTGTACGGGTACCACACAGACACCATGCTGTGTGGGCACCACGCTGACCTGTGCTCTGTAGTAGACAGAGGCTCCTGGCTCTGCACCCATGTCAGTCTGGGGAGCTTGGGGTTGCTGGCTGACACCCTCTGGACTTAGCCTGTGTCTGTGAGAAGAGGGTTTCCTTGTTTCAGTTGCTTGGGACCAGGGTTGCTCCAGTGACACTGGTGATAGGACATTGTGCTGTCCCTGAGTCCCTCCAACAGAACTTCACCCCATAATCTTGAAGGGGAGGGTCCCTGCGCTCTAGAACCCAGGATCTCACATACAGAGCTTCCACTCTCAGACCCCAGGACCTCACACACTCTTCACCCTTGGTCCTCACAGCATGAAAACCACCATTTCCAGCTGACTCCTGTCCTTCTCCTGGTATCCTTGTCACCCCAAACCCAGGCCTTCCTGCCCCATCATACTCAATCCCTCCCACCCTGCCTGTCCCATGTCCATCCTCCCTAGGACACACTGTCACCTCTGTCCACGTTTCTGTTCAGTAAAACTCCAGGCCACATAGTGGTCCACCAACCTTGTTGTCCCCTTGATTGAAGTATGGTAGCCTCAGAGGTGTGGGTGCCATCCTGGAGCTGCCCACCGCCTGCCCTGCACTTTGAGTTCTGCTTCACAAGGTGCCAACGTGCCTGTGGAGGTCTCTGTTGGTGACTGATGAGCTAAAGACACCAGGGCCTCAGTGTCTCTTCTGTTCTGCACAGCCAAACGTAATTACAGATTTTAGGGGTTTTACTGCAATATATTACACCTGTCTCAGATTTTATCCTTGTCTCAGTGACTCTTCTCTCGTTGCTGGGACAAATACCTAACACCCAATATGAAGGAAGGAAAGGTTTGTTTAGCTCACACAGCATTCGGAGTTAGTGGAGGTTTCAGTCAATACTCGGCTGGCTCCAAGGCTGAGTGGCACAGGGCAGAGAGCAGCAGTTCATGGTGGTGGAACAATTGCAACAGAGGCAACCAACCAACCAGGGCAACAGAGAAAAACCAAGAGTCTGTTTCTCTGTCTCTTTTATATCACATTCAGGCTCTCTACCTCAGGATATCCACCTCAGACCACACCCATAATCCCAGCAGTAGTAAGATCCATAATTCCAGCAGTACTAAGACACATAATCCGAGTGGATCATGACTTAATCTCAAACTTTAGAAATCCTTACCCCATGACCAAATGAGGCTTTGGGGGGACAACTAGACACAAACCATGACATTCCTGGAAGGCTATATAACAGCTGTGGTTGAGGTAAAGGTATGAACACTGGAATTGAGGATGGAATGCTGTGTGAGCCGAGCACGGCTGGGAAGGTAGTGATGAGTGCCTTGCATGTGGCAGAGAGGCCAGTACTGTGACAAAGCACAGTGGTTGCACGCTTGTCAGACGTGCTGGGGTGGGCTGGCCGAGGGCCTGTCCCTGAGCTCCTGGGCTAACATGTCTCCCTCTCTTCTGTTCCAGAGTCCCAGTGCACCCTCTGCGGGGAGCCAGAAGGTGAGTACTCTGCTTCTTCACTGTGCATGCAGGAGGGACGTGAAGGTGGCTCAGGGTGGAATTGATGGCGAAGGACAAGCAGAAAGTGTTTGTGAGCCCTCTCCTCAGTGTCTGCGAAAGTGGATGATCCTCAGCAGTGCAGGAGCATTAGGCATGAGGAACTCACCTCTAAGGAAAATGCAAAATCACTGCAGCCAAACTGCAGGATTTTCTTTGGTTGTTTTGGATTTGCAGATTTTTGGCCAGTTTTTATCAAATAGTAGATGTTGACATAGTTATGGACTTCAACTGTTCTAGCAAGTTCTGTGACCTCATGTGCTTTGAGACTTGTGAGATTGTTCCCAGCCACAGTGTGTATATAACTGGATCCCAGGCCAGTGGCAGGGGCTTCGCTGGCCTCAGTGAGGGTGAACAGCTGGCTGTGTGCGGAGTTCAGTTGTAGCCAGAGTGCTGCTGCCTAGGTGCACTTAAAGGTAGGCTTCCCAGGCTGCACATGTGTCAGTGCTGCTCCAGAGAGGCGAAAATCAGTTCATGCAGCCTTTTCCTCAGTGTGCTGAGAAAGAACAAGGAAAGCGTGGTAAATATCTGGCTCCTTTTAGTGGGAGTTCCACTGGGCTTGGATTCTGTACTCTGCTTTTAATAAAGTGGCAGCTTAGCTAGAAAGTCAGTGAGCCTTGGGCTGGGAGACGGGCAAGCTGTGGGTGAGAATCATTTGGTCTCAGCATTGGGGCCAGGAGCCCAGCCCCAAGAACCAGGGGCTGAGGCCTGAGCGGACTCGCTCGGCCTGAAGCTCAGAGCTGCTGCGCAGCCCACCCCAGAGGTCAGGGCTCCCTGAGCGCTGCCCGGTCTCCTCAGCTTGGTGGGAGCTGGGCATCTGAGGTCTTCTGGGGTCTTCCTGTGCTGCTGAATCTGCGAGAAGGTACCTACACAGCATGAGGAAACCCAGTCGGCCTTCAAGGCATTGGACTCTGGCCCTGGTTTTCCCAAGGCCACAGAAAGCTGTGTCTTGCAGTCAGGGCCTGAAAGGCTGTCTCCAGAGGCATGGAACAGCCCTCCTCTGGGGTCCCTGATACCCTTGGCCTATCTGGTGCGCCCTGGTACTCAAGAGTTTGTCACTTCCTGTCACTGCGGCTTCTTGCTGTGTCCCGTTGAACCTGTCTGCTGTCCTTGGGCTGGGCACGGGCCTGCGGGCCCTTGTTGGAAGTGCACGGAGTGCTGTGTGCAGTCTCCAGAGGACATGGAGAGCGCACGGTCCATGTTCTTGTCCGCGTGTTTCTAAGCTCCATCCTGTGGACAGGCTACAGCCGCCGCTCCCTTCCCGCTGCTATGTGTTCCTTGCTGCTGCTGCCAGCGCAGGCCTGGACCCCATGAGGCCTGGCTGGGCTCTGGACCCCACTGTTGTCCAAAGTGTCCTGGGTGCAGAATGGAGTCTGATGGGCTCAGATCTGCCAGGGCAGTCTGAAACTGCCTCGAGGGGTCAGCACGGAGAGACACGGCACACAGCAGCCCCAACACTAGTTAGCCAGGCCCTCCTCATGAGGCCTGAAGCCTGTTGATTTGGCTGCCAGGACAGGGTGGTGGGTGTTAGTCCTACGACACATGCAGAGGTGGGAGGCGTTGAGGGGATGGGCCAGGCCTGCTCCTCACTGCTTTCCAACCAGACTCTGTGCAGGAGGAGCCCCAGGGCGCTGGCCTGGCTGGTGGGCAGGGCCCCAGTGCCCTAGGTCTGCGCTTGTGGAATTACTCCAATGGGGTGGAGGGTTGGTGGACTAGGGTCTCAGCTGTGCCTGGAGCCCCCAGAAGCCATCTGATGAATATTCATGCATTTTAAATCATTTAAGTAATTAGTCTGAGTGTGAGCTGGCTGGTTATAGTGCTTGCAATCTGAAATCAGCTTTTCTTGTTTGATAATTTCTCCAGCAGCATCAATAGCCGCTCCGATAGCCACTCCTGCCCAGAGGAGCCGGCTGGCTGGTCGCAGGCAGCAGAGTGGGTGGGGAGCTCTCTTTTCCCTCTGGGAGCTCAGCTGCTCTAGGCTGAACCAGCCAAGTGGAAACACCTATTTGCATTTTAATGATCAGCTCTTTCAGGAGAGAGAGAGAGCTAGTTCTTTGGCTACAGATTGAATAATTAGCATCGTCTCAGAGGATAATATCTGTCAAGCAAATGAGACTGGGAGCCAAGTACACAGGGTCCCGTAGACCTCAGATTCCATAGCTGCAGGTCCCTGTCATGGTGAGGACTTTCTCAGAGAACTGGAATTTTGCTAAGTACATAGAATGTGGATCCCAACCTTAGTGTGCTGGTGGCTTGCAGGGTGGAGGCATCTGGAGGCCGGGAGGTGGAGGTCTGTGGACACCCTCACTTCTGAGCCCATCTCTCCATGGCCAGGTGAAGGTGGTCCAGAGGGCGGCAACGCTGGTGTGGGGCTTCGTGGTTCCTGTCGTTCCCATGGGCTGGCTTCTGCAGCAGTGTGTGGACCAGCCAACCTCTGCACGGTGATGGCAGGGTCACTACAACCCTGCTTATCATTGCAGTAGCTTGCAGCATGGCACTGAGCCGCTAGATTCTGTCGTCTTCCCAGTGGCTCCTCTTAGCTTCCAGACACTGGACAAGACCTAGCAGTGGAGCCTTTGCTAGTTTGCTTGGCACAGCAAGGATTCCTCCCTGTGATAAACCCTGCTGATTTAATACAGGAGCGTGATTTAGGAGTACACAGTCTTTTTCAAACCTCACGGATAGGCGTGTGATGGCAGTTGCTTTTTGACCAGGCCGCAGGAAAACGATACAGATCTTATGCAGGGCTGCACTGTCAGTTCCTGGACTTGCCTATCAGTCTGTTTTATGATTCAGCTTCCCCTCCTAACAAATAGACATTTGTGATGTGGGCAGACAGGTAAAAATGCCTGCCAGGGTTAAGAGAACTTAGTCGAAATCCGCTGCTGTGCACCCACAGTGTCTCAGATCTACATGGTTTGACCTGATTAAGAAACTTACTAAGTTTATTTAGTTAAGTTACTTAATAGTAAGTTGCTAAGGCCAAGAAATAGTAAGTTGCTAAGGCTTGAGTTGGCGCCAGGACTCTGCTGCACAAGTGCCTCAGTGGGTCCAGCTGCAGGTAACCCTGGACCACAGGCTGAGAGCCTGGCTTCAGCAAGCTGGCAGACATGCTGGTGACAGACACATGCTGGATTTTGGGGCAATGTCAGTGCTGCAAATTCCAACACAAAAGCAAATTCAGGTTTAAAAAATGTCTTTACAAGTTTAAGGTAATGTGCTTTCTTTCTAAATATGTTTTGTTGTGAGTTTTTTGTTTACTTTGATCATTTAAAAACATAAACTGCTCTGGGAATTTTGGTGTGACATGCATAATCTTACATCTTACGACAAATAGAAAGAACCTTCATAATACATGGTTTAAGAAATGACAGGGAGGACTAGGGAAATAGCTCGGCAGCCTAAGCACCTGCCTGGCAAGTGTACGGTCCAGAATGCTATCCCTGGTACTGCTATTGGCCCTAGAACCCCAGGCACATCATGCTAGCCCTGAAACCAGGCATGGTGGCACATGCCTGTAATCCCAGTGCTGGGGAGGCTGAGGAGGAGGGTCACTATGAGTCCAAACTGCATGGGGAGACCGTATATCAAAATAGAAAAATAAATAAATACATATATATATATATATATATATATATATATATATATATGAGTTTTTCTTGTACTTAGTACCTTTACATTCTTGATTTTTAAATTTTATTTATGTTTTTTATGAGAATAGATTTATTTGAGGAAAGAAAGCTCCTGTCCAAGACAAGAACAGGAGCGGGGCCTGAGTGGGTTGTCCCCTATACATTCTTGATTTTTTTTAAATAAGAGAAATTCAGAATCACCCCCCCACC